>OZ023274.1:1007592-1129428 GCA_964007475.1 Hybos culiciformis | reverse complement strand
CTTGAATTTCCATCAGAGAGATATGAGAGTGGATTTAATGCATCAACGATAGTACCTGTATCATTAACTAAAGTCGATAAGACACCTTCGTTTGAATTTGATCCTGAATTACTATCATTCGATTCTGTTGATGCAGATGAGTTCTCCTCTGTTGCTGAAGATGAGTTCCCCTCCGTTGATTGTTCCATATTTCCACCTTCGTCAGAATCAGATTGGTCATTGCTCATGGTCGAGTCTTGGCTTGAATTTCCATCAGAGAGATATGAGAGTGGATTTAATGCATCAAGGATATTATATGTATCATTAACTAAAGTCGTTAAGATACCATCATTTGACGAGTTCATTTCTTCGTTTGAATTTGATCCTGAATTACTCTCATTCGATTCTGTTGATTGTTCCATATTTCCACCTTCTTCAGAATCAGATTGGTCATTGCTCATGGTCGAGTCTTGGCTTGAATTTCCATCAGAGAGATATGAGAGTGGATTTAATGCATCAAGGATATTATATGTATCATTAATTAAAGTCGTTAAGATACCATCATTTGACGAGTTCATTTCTTCGTTTGAATTTGATCCTGAATTACTCTCATTCGATTCTGTTGATTGTTCCATATTTCCACCTTCTTCAGAATCAGATTGGTCATTGCTCATGGTCGAGTCTTGGCTTGAATTTTCATTAGAGAGATATGAGAGTGGGTTTAATGCGTCAAGGATATTATCTGTATCATTAACTAAAGTCGTTAAGATACCATCATTTGACGAGTTCATTTCTTCGTTTGAATTTGATCCTGAATTACTCCCATTCGATTCTGTTGATTGTTCCATATTTCCACCTTCGTCAGAATCAGATTGGTCATTGCTCATGGTCGAGTCTTGGCTTGAATTTTCATCAGAGAGATATGAGAGTGGGTTTAATGCGCCAAGGATATTATCTGTATCATTAACTAAAGTCGTTAAGATACCATCATTTGACGAGTTCATTCCTTCGTTTGAATTTGATCCTGAATTACTATCATTCGATTCTGTTGATTGTTCCATATTTCCACCTTCTTCAGAATCAGATTGGTCATTGGTCATGGTCGAGTCTTGGCTTGAATTTTCATCAGAGAGATATGAGAGTGGGTTTAATGCGTCAAGGATATTATCTGTATCATTAACTAAAGTCGTTAAGATACCATCATTTGACGAGTTCATTTCTTCGTTTGAATTTGATCCTGAATTACTGTCATTCGATTCTGTTGATTGTTCCATATTTCCACCTTCTTCAGAATCAGATTGGTCATTGCTCATGGTTGAGTCTTGGCTTGAATTTTCATTAGAGAGATATGAGACTGGGTTTAATGCGTCTAGGATATTATCTGTATCATTAACTAAAGTCGTTAAGATACCATCATTTGACGAGTTCATTTCTTCGTTTGAATTTGATCCTGAATTACTGTCATTCGATTCTGTTGATGCAGATGAGTTCTCCTGTGTTGCTGCAGATGAGCTCTCCTCTGTTGCTGCAGATGAGTTCTCCTCTGTTGCTGCAGATGAGTTCTCTGTTGCTGCAGATGAGTTCTCTGTTGCTGCAGATGAGTTCCCCTCCGTTGATTGTTCCATACTTCCACCTTCTTCCGAATCAGATTGGTCATTGCTCATGGTTGAGGCTTGGATTGAATTTTCATTGGAACTGCCATCATTTGACGAGTTCATTTCTTCGTTTGAATTTGATCCTGAATTACTGTCATTCGATTCTGTTGATGCAGATGATTTCTCCTGTGTTGCTGCAGATGAACTCTCCTCTGTTGCTGCAGATGAGTTCTCCTCTGTTGCTGCAGATGAGTTCTCCTCTGTTGCTGCAGATGAGTTCCCCTTCGTTGATTGTTCCATGCTTCCACCTTCTTCCGAATCAGATTGGTCATTGCTCATGGTTGAGGCTTGGATTGAATTTTCATTGGAACTGCCATCATTTGACGAGTTCATATCTTCGTTTGAATTTGATCCTGAATTACTCTCACTCGATCCTGTTGATGCAGATGAGTTCTCCGTTGATTGCTCCGTAGTTCCACTTTCCTTAGAATCAGATTGGTCATTGCTCATGGTCATGTCTTGGTTTGAATTATCATCATTATTTTCACTTGTTTCTCCCGGCATAACGATATTATTTCCGGATTCATTAGAAATACTTCTGGATAGGACTTCCGAACCAAAAAAAATCTAAATAGAAAATTAAATTGTGTTTTATTAGAATTTAGAAGTTCATCATCAGATTGTTCTCTGCTTTTGATTTTAATTTTAATATTTTTTGGAGATCCTTCATAATGTTAATAAGCTACGAAATCTGAATTTGAATTCGAAGACATTAACTTTTGTTTTAAATTATTACATTTTGAAAAATTTTGTATTTATAGCTTAACAACAGGTTCTATTTTAAGTTCCTTACTTCGGACCAAAAAATAATTTTAACAAGTAGTCTGCAATAATGTAAGGCATTCGGATGTGATGAACAAGTATTGTTTCTGCTTTTCACTCTTAATTAATTTTTAGTTGGAGTTTCAAAGAAAGATTAATTTATATTTGAAAAATAGAAATAAGTAAAATTACGGTAATAGCTATAACATATAATTTTTTAATTTCATTTAAATTTTTTTTTAAATTAAAAAATTAAAAAATAAAGTTAGATATATAACTCCACTTAACTTAATTTATATTAACTCTTTGTTTAATCCATCATAATTAACTATTTGTTAATTTTAGATCTAGTTAGTTGATTTGTAGAATTTAAAAACAAAATATTTATCATAAAGTTCATTGAGTTCATGTGCCGTTGATATTGTTCGCACTCTAGTGATATTGTTTTTATGAATGTGTGATTTTCTTAAGAGCGTGTGAGAGTCTCAAACATTGTTTGTCCCAAAGTTTGATTGAAATGCAGTATTAGATTATTTTTAAGTTTAATTTAGGCAAAAAATTTCATTCGCTACTCCGGTCTGTTTCGTACTTTAAAATGGGGTACAGAACTCAAAATCTCTTCAAAACTATTTTATGACATTTAACCTTAACCGATTCTTAAAAATTGTATACCATTTTAAAGTATGAAACAGTCCGAAGGTAGTGAATGATTTTTTTTTAAATTAAACTTTAAAATAATTCAAAATGGCTTTTCAATCAAATTTTGGGACAAAATGTTTGGGACTTCCACATCTTCTTAAGAGGACTTGGTACCAGTTTGGATTTTTTGTCCCAAAATTTGATTGTAGAGCCGTTTTAGATTATTTTAAAGTTTAATTTAAAAAAAACATTTCCCCTTAAGTCCCCTTCTTAATTTCATTTCCTTTTAAGTCCCCTTCTTAATTTCATTACATTGCAATTTTGAATTATAGGATACATTGCAATTTCGAATTATTCATTGCAATTTCGAATTATTTTTTTCCATAAATTTTGATACATTGATTTTTCTAATTTTTTTTTTAATGGAACAGTTTAATTATCGTTCGAGCGTGAAGATTATTTTTTAAAAGTTCGGACAACTTACTTGGAAAAGAACTATAATTAAAATATATTTTCTAAGCATTTTGTTTTTTTTTTTTTTTGTTTTCGTAAAATTTTAATAGCACTGATTGGGACAAAGCTGTAACTTACTCTTATATACTCGGTATTGAATAATAGTATAATTAATAATTTTTCCTCTAATAAATAATTCATATAATTTTTATTAAAACATGTATTTAACACATTTTTCTAGAAAAACAAAAATTATTACAATTTCTTCAAAATTATAAAATTTAGTGAAAAAAAAATATATATAACAACCTACGTAGGTTGTAGACACGTTGTAACTTTTTTTTTTCATTTCACTAGACATGTTGTTTTCATAGGTTTTTGAATAAATTTTTAAATCTTGAACCATTAATTTGGATTTTGTAACAACTTGGTTTTGAATTAAAGTAAAGGTGAATAAGTACATACTTCAAATTTTCAAATTCAGCTTATTTTTTAGTATTTTTATCTTTCATGTACCCAATGTTAAAATTCTCAAGCTTTTCTTAATGTCACTATGAATATTATTTTTTAGATTTGAAACTCTTTTTCATTCTACGAAAATTATTCTTTCTGTTTCCTTGAGAAAAAAATAATACTGACGTTAATTGGAAAACGCTTAATTGTGTGGTACAAAGAATTAAAATTTTCAATAGAAATTTTTTTTTCTCAATATTTTTAGAATTTTCTTTTGAACAAATTGAATCAATTTTAAGTGAATTTCTCTCTCATTTGCAAAAAATTTATTCCGAAAAAAAAACATAAATAAAAAGAAGAATTGAACTTTCCAATTTCCATTTCAAGAAAAATTCAAAAGTTTGTTATTACAACGAAAAAAAATCTCAGAAAAATATTCTGAACCTTAAACTTATGTTGTACACAACAAATAATGATAAAATGCATAAAATCCCCATTTTCATTTTTAACCGAAAACAAAAAAAAAAAAAAATAGCAATCTCTAAAAATATAATTAGAAGTATATTTTGGTATTATTTTTAAGATCTTTAAGTTTGCTAAACGCACAAATTCTCTTTATTTATTTAGTTTTCTCTTTACTTCGTGTTTGTTGAATTAGAAATAAAGCAGCGGCATTAGAATTCGGTTTTCTAAATCAATTTGTAGAAAATTTTCGAAGAAATTAATAATTTGATACATATGCAAAAAGAATTTTAAATGCATACATTTTGCATTTATTTACAAACTATTTTTTTTTTTTATAAATTGAATTTTGATTTCATTTACTTTTTTTCGATGGTCTGAAGAATTTAAGAATTCCCGTCGAAAAGTATGTAATACATTTTTGAACATTTATATATTCATTCTGTACATGAGCATTGTACTCTTAGAAATCGTTAGACTTATTTTGATTTCAAGGAACTAAATAAACCATTTTTTTTTTATAATGTTTAATGTAAATGTAATAATTTATAATGTAAATGTAGAGAAATTAAGGATTTAGGCAAAGTAAACGAGAAAGCAGAGAAAATGTCGAAAAAAAATGCGACCAAGAAGTGTAATTTGAATGAACCATAACTTTAATAAATAATAGAAAATTGCAATTTAAAGCAATGCATGATGCAACATTATTATACACATGATTGCAATTAGAGTAAAAATATTTAGTTAAAGACGTAGACATAAAGACAAATTTTGCGGCAAATAATAATCTTCGATAAAAGTTAATAGATATTCTTCAAAATTGCCAAGAAGAGCTGTCAGTATCATTTTATCCAAATCTTTTATATGTTAAAAATAAAAACAATATCAAAATTATACTACCAATTTTGGCAATTTTATTTTTTTATTATAACAAACGAACGAAAAATAATAAATAAATAAATTTCTTTGGCAATGTTCATTGAAACTTGTAAGCCTAAATTTTCGTCCGGTTGGCCAAATATTTCGTCAATTTTGCTTGTAAAGTATATAATTGAACACTTACAAGTCCCTAATGATAAACTGAATTGCGAATTTTCCACATTCTCTAATCAAAATAATTAAAATTAAAAAAAAAAAAGCTTTAATAATTATATTGTCCTCCTAAATTAGATGAATTAAGTGTTTTAATTAAAAATATTATATATGGATTAGATAATTTTAATATACATTATATAATTACATATACATTTTTTTTAAACTTCAAAATTCTGATATTATAGGAGGTACTTCAGCACACTATTAAATTTACTTTTTAGTTCGATCGCATCATATTTATTCAAAAAAAAAAAAATATATATACAAAAAAAAATAATTCTTATTTTTACATTTAAAATTTTTGAACTCAAATACAAAATTACAATTTCAGTAATAAAGTAAAATTTAATGCGTTCGGTTACATTTAATATTTATAAGGAAAAAAAAAATTAATTGAATTAAAATATAATAAGTGGCGGCTGGCAGCGGGACCCTTATTTAATTATTAGCAACAAAATAAAAATCTTTATTTTCTCACTGAAAACAAAATGTGTTTTTTTAGAAATTATTCTCTTCTTTTTATATTTTAGAGACTAGTTACAGAAAATTTGACTAAATATATAGTTCATATCTTCATTTTAATTTGATCCTGAATAAATCTTAAATCGATTCTGTTGACTTTAGTTAATCTAACTATATTTTCTTGACTTGTCATTTAACCCGTCACAATTACTATAGCAATACTTTCAGGAGTTGCGGCTTCAACCAAAAATTATCCAAGTAGAAAATCAAATTGTAGTATTTTATTAAAAATGTTTCTTACAAATCTTTATATGTTAGAACTTCATCATCAGAGATTGTATTTTCTTTCTTTTTTTTTTTTATATCAGAAAATTAAAAATAAGAAGAACCAACTTAGAATGAATACATGCGAGGAGATTTAATTGCTTTTATTACATTATTTTCTAAAATTCTAATATCAATAATGCAAAATTAAACAGTTTTGAAAAACAATTAAAAATTTTAATAATGCAAAATGAAACAACAATTTGTAAACGAATAAATTGTAGGTTCAAGTTAAGTTATGACATCTCACAACTTTAGTATGAAAAAGGTATAAAAACATGAAATCAATATGTTTGGTTTTGAAAGATTCTTATTCGATTTCCATCCATTACGATTTTCATAAATTTGGATTTGGTTATAATTGAATTTTATTTTTGTATTATTACAATTATCCAAATAATTCATATTCTATTGTAGTTCTAATAAAGAAAATTATTCTTTCTGTTTCTTTAAGAAAAAAAAATGACGTTAATTGGAAAATGCTCAATTGTTGTTTGGTACAAAGAAATAAAATTTCCAATCGAAATTTTTTTTTCTTCCTATTTTTAGAATTTTCTTAAACAAATTATTAAATAAATTTTAAGTTCATTTCTCTCTAATGTACATAATTTATTCCGAAAAAAATAAATAAAAGAAAAATTGAGTATTCGGCATGTCATGATGATTAAGTTTTCAACTTGAATAATTGATTTGTGTTTATTATTCGTAATTTTCAATTAAATGTATCTTCTGTTTCAAGAAAAAGTAAGACCATAAATTTTGTTAATAATAAAAAAAATATTCAAATTTTTAAACTTGTCGTCTTGTTCTTAAATTTTCCTTTGGTTCAGGGTAGAAACTAAATTACAAAATTAATAAAAAAAAATTTCTTCGACCATTGAAGGTATCAATTTAATTGAACCTTTACTTTTTCTTGAGATTATAAAAATTTGTTTTTTTTCTTTTCTTTTTTTTTTTGGATTGGTGAATTCAATGTTTAAAAATGAAATGCGTAAGTATTTTAATATTATTTGAACAGTCAGAATCAGAGTCAAGAGCATTCAATGAATTTTTTTTTGTTTAAGTTTATATAAAAATAAACAACGAAACTGAAACCCAAATTGAACATAAATTGTATACAATTTGATGGGAAAAAAAATTATTGTTTATTATGTGCATTCATGATGTTGAACAGTCAATCCTCATATAATACAGCATTCCTATATATTTGTTTCTTTTCTCTTATTGAGTTACGTTAATTCCAATGGCTTGCCAAAGAAGAAGAACAGAAACATTTAGTAAAAATAAAGAAATATATATTTTTTTTTTAATAATTCCGTGATTATTACAAATTTCAAAAATTATTGCTCCATCAGTTCTTAACGTTGCTCTGCTGTCTCCTAACTATTCGTTGTTATAACATAAAAAATTTTTTTCAAATTTTTCTTTTTCGTTGATAAATAAATAAATTGTGTTTCAGAAATAAACTTACTCTAAATAAAATTTAAATTTATTGCCAATGCAATCAAAGTACACATAATGATAAAGTACATAAAATCCCCATTTTCAATATTTTAACCGCCAAAAAAAAAAATTAGCACTCTAAAAATACATTTAGAAGTCAAAACTATTAAAAATATTTTGGTATTATTTTTATGTTCTTCTTTAAGTTTGATTACGCACAAATTCTCTTATTTATTTTTTTTTTTTGTAATACAGATTTCTCTTTAATTCGTGTGTGGAATAAAGCAGCGGCATTAGAATTTTGTTTGCTGAGTCAATTTTCAGAAAGTTCTCTAAGAAATAAATTATTTTTAAATTTATTTGTTTATATATTCGTGCGAGTCAGATTGGTTGATCCATGAACAAAAAATTAAAAACCAAATTATAATCCGGCAACCAGAAAACATTTTTCCTAACTTTCAGAAAATGTTTTTAAAATTTACTTTCATTTTCGATTTACTATTTTAGAAAATAAACTTTTTAAGCTTAATTAATTATAATCTAATTTTTTTGCATGATACGAACTGAATATTGCCTTCAAAGATAAGTTCCAAATAAAAAAAAAACATTTAAAAATTAAGGTGCCCTAAATTTTTAGTACCTACATTTTTTGTATTGGATAGGGTTTTCAATTTTTATTTTTTGAAAATTCTGACATTGTACTTCAGCACACTTTTAAATTAACTTTTTAGTTCGATCCCATCATATTTATCCCAAAAAAAAATAATACAAAAAAAAAAATTCTTATTTTTACATTTAGAATTTTTAGGATTTTTGAACTCAAATATAAAATCACAATTTTAGTAATAAAGTAAAATTTAATGCGTTCGGTTACATTTACAAAAATTTTATTATTTATAAGAAAGAAAAAAAAATTAATTAAATTGAAATAAATAATAAGTGGCGGCGGGACCCTTATTTTATTTAAAAATAATAACAAATGGAAATTTGTTTATTTACAAATTAAACTACATTTGTACATTTTAGAAATTATTATCTTTGTTTTAGATTAGTTAGGATTACCAAAAAATAAACAATAATTTTTGATTTTTGTACTTTAACATATTGTTGATTTTTATATAGAATTTTATTAGATCTTCGAACAATAAATTTATCGTAATCGGTATACAAAAAAAAAAACATGAAATATTACGGTCTTGATTGATAAGTTCATCAAATTAAAATATTGTACATAATATCTTGCTAGAGAAAACCACATAAGTGTATTAAAAAATCGAAGCGTACACCTAATATCAAAAATAAAACAAAATTGTCATAAGAATGCAAAAAATGTGTAATAATATTGAATTTTCATGCATCCCGTTCAAATTTTCAAATTATTAATAAAAAATAATTAAAATCTTTTTTGTTACACATTACGAGTATTTTAATATTAAACTGGGGTCAGAGGACAAAATAGGCATGTCTAATCTGATCTATTTCTTATCAACGTCATTGAAATATTGTTTTTTGTCACAATTTATCATTATTGGTCTCCGTGTTTTTTAATGTTTAATTTAAATTTTTCAAATTTCATTCCGCTTTGAATAATATTGACCATATACGGGAAATGTCTTCCAAAGTTTTCAATTTATCTCAATTCTGTTATATTAATTTAAAAATATGGAAAATATTTATGATGTTGTTAATTAAGATATTTTAATATAACTTGCTCATTTTGAAATGAGCTACGAATAGTAGTGTAATAAATATTTTTTTTTTTGCTGAACCATTGAGTGAATTATTTTTCGTAAAAATTTACATCAATTTTTTGTTTTTTGGCGCATAATATTAAAAAATTTTGGCATTATATCAACAATTTATGTTAAATATAAGTTTTCCTGCAGTAGGTATATATAACTTTAATAATAATTATAATAAAAACATAAATTTTAAATTTTAACAAATGGTACATAATTTTCAAGTATTTTGGATAAATAATAAAAAAGTACAAAATATAATTAAAAATAATTTCATTAAGGTACGTTAAATTTTAAATATAAAATTATTATAATTTAAGTTTAAATACTATTAAAATATATCCAAAGATTAATAATGTTTTTCCGCCTAAAAATTAATTTTTTGTAGATCCTTGAAATATAGTTAGAGCAATGAACTGTCAAGAGTATATACAATACTTCAAAGAAAACTACGAACATTCTGTTATGTTTAAGATAATCTCTTGTTTATTTTTTATTTATTTTTGTATTAACTTCTTAATATGTTGTTATTCCACTCTTTAAAGCAATTTTAATTGCTGTAATTCTGCACATAAATTATGTTATAATTGCTTTCAAGTGCTAGATTTTTATCAATTTAAAATTACACTAATAATAATCGTTTTCTTTCATTTATATATTATTTATTAAAAATAAATAAACTCTTATAATAAAATTAAATTTTCTTTTTCTTTATCTCTGTTCGTCATTAAGACTATTTTGTAGTGTTAAATACCATGTTACTGTAAGAAAAACTGATAATATTTGAAATTAAGATAATTTTTTTTTTGTTTTAATTGCTTCCATAAATGGTTTAATAGCGACCGGCGGCTCAATTACTAATGTTTCTTATTATAAATCTATTTTTGGTTTAATTTAGAATTCTAAATATTCTAAAGTAAATAGCAAATTTATTAATTATAAAATTAATTGTAAATACTTTACTTCCTCCCGTCCGAACCTAGAATCTGTTTCATCTCGATTGTGTAGTGAAAGAATGAAGTGAAAGCAGGAACTAAAGTGAAGAATTATGCAATTTGGAGTTTATTTTTAATTTTATTTTGGACACAATCAAACAAATTTTTTTAAATCAGTATTAGGCGTCAATAATATTAGTAGTGTCAAAATAGTTTAATTAAGTTTTCTAAGATTAAAGCATTTTGTCCAAAATCTATCCATAGTGTAATATACATGAATCAATAAATTTCCAATTGAATGATTTTCATCTGGATAAAACTAAAAGGAAATTCAATATTAGTAAAAATATTTTTTTGGGTTTCTTAAAATAAATACCATTTCTTCAAACATAATGTTGTATTGTTGCAAAGTTTTTGATAGAAACATCGATTGCTGAGCATGAACATTATCATCACCCAAACCGTGAATCAATAAATATTCATGTGTTCGGAAATTATCAATATGTTTTGTAACGTCACTTTTGACATAATTTGCTAAATTGTCTTTATCCGTTGGCAATCCCATATATCTTTCTGTGTAAATGGTATCTGAAAGAAAATATTAAGAACAATTTATTAGTACATAGATCTGTGTAAATAATTCTCTTCAAATCTTTTAAAACCCATTGGCAATGTAAAGGTTAAGGAAATACTAAAAAAAGAATTTCGACTTTTTTTTTTCAATTAAGTTGAATCAAAAACTTTAGACTTACCGTAATAAAACCATGCAGTAACCGGTGCTACTGATATTCCACATTGAAATACGTTTTTATTATCTTTAGCTATTGTCATTGCTGTTGCGTAACCACCATAACTCCAACCCCAAATTCCACTACGATTTTCATCAATGAAATCATAAGTATTTTGTAAGTAGTTTGTAACATAAATTTGATCATCAACCTCGTCTGTCCCCAGTCGATTATTTACGGTAAACAACATGTCTTTTCCCTTATTAGCCGAACCTCGTGATTCGATTTCACAATAAATCAAATCATGTGTAACAGTCATATATGTACTCCAATGAATTTTCAATGCATCATTGATCTTTGCTGAATTAGGACCTGCATAAACATCAACGACCAGTGGATATTTTTTTTTTTTTGGTGGATTGTTAAAATCTAATCCAGGAGGAAGATACAATTTCACTAGAGCTTGATATTTTCCGTTTGCTATTGGAACTTTTAAATATTTAATTTTTGGTAGAAGTTTTGTTTCTAGATTTCTACGAACCGCATCATTGGTTTCCCAATTAAATATTTCCCTTTGAGTATTTGAATCAAATAGTTTTGTATAAGAGACTTTAGGTCCCAAACACGTTAAACTATAATATGATAAATTTGAACTGAATACTGCAGTAGCTTGGGTACAATTTACTCCATTACTATCTTTTACTTTGCAGCTAATGCATTCCTTGTTTTTGTACAGATGATGCTGAGTCGGATTATTTTCTCGAGTTGCTTGATAGAATCGATCGCCAGTATCTTCTTTAAATCCATAATATTTTAGTACAGTGAAATTTCCCATAGATTTCCATAAATTTTCACCAGTTTTTAGATCAAGTTTCCACACTTGTAACCAATTACCTATCCAGTAAAGGAATGTGCATGTCTTCCCATCAATGTTGCAATTAGGACGACTGATTACTATCCAACCATTAGGTTCTTTTAACTCTAAAGAGTTTTTACATTTTTCATTTAATTCACAAACAGACAAAACTGCCTTATTTTGTCTTCGATTCATCCATGTTACAACAATTTGATTATTTCCACTCCAAGCAATATTATTCATTATATGGTCTGAGCTAACAATATCACTTGGTGCATTAATGTCGACCCATTTTGGTTGAGTTAAATTTTGCTGTAAATCCAGTACTTTGAGAGCTACAAGTGGATTTGTAGTACCAGCTTTTGGATATTTTAAATCAACTTCTGTTGGATATTGATATGTACTATCAGCTGAATCACCATAAACGAAATATTTAAATGTTTTTACAAGTGTGTCATCGAAATGCCCCATTGCTAGTTTATCACCACTCGGTGACCACCATAACGCGCTTCCAGTACTTAATACTTCCTCTTCGTACACCCAATCTATAGAAAAAAGTTTTTCCAACTTTAATTTTCTAAGACTTATTTTTTATTATAAAAACCTACCAGGAATTCCATTGTAAATTACACCAATTTTCCCATCAGTTGTTAATTGATGTTCAGTTCCATCGGGTTGACGAACATAAACATTATTATCAACCACAAATGCAATTCGATCACTAGTCGGCGCAAATGTACAATATTGCAATTTCTTTTTATTACCAATTGAATAAATTTTTCTAAAAAAAATTTTAAAATATGACATTAAGCCATGATTGATATATAAGGAAATGTTTTTTTTTAAATCTATACAAATCTCACCCAGTTTCAATATCATAAACATCATATTTTGCTATCATTGAATGTCGAAATAATTTCTCATCATCATGTCGAACTAAGAGTTTCTTCTTATCTTTGGTTAAATCAAATTTTGGACGAGTCCAACTAGGCTACAAATGTTGAATTAATATTTTAAAACTTATTTATTTTTAGAATATTTACCAATTTCTTATTGGGTACCAAAATTCTAGACTGTTTTGTTGTAATATCGAAAATTTTGTAATCTTTAGCTAAATTTGTGTACAAAATTTCCGTATCTGAAATTAAATAAATATACAAATAAGTACGGAAGTCGAAAATCGATCTTAATTTCAGAAAATTATTCTTCATTTTTAAATACATATGGTCCTGTTGGTGCCAAATTTTCTGATTTTTTTCTTTTTATATTACTAAAAAATTCTTCTTTTTTTCATTAATTAACTTATTTACGCGCTTCTTTTTATTTTTTACCATTATAAACGATATTGTAGTTTTCAAGGTTGAGTTTCGCAAGTTCATTATTACATACTTGGAAATATAAATTATTTTATATTTTAAAAGAAAACTCCTACTTACAAAACAAAATAATAATAAAAAAAATTCAATAAATTAATATATAAATATTTAATTGTAAAATGCAAAGAAAAAAGAAAGCTTAAGTGCTTCTTCAATTATTTTTATTTCTTATCAAAATATTATAAAGTAAATTTGTAATTAGTATAGAACTATTTATAAATAATCCAATGTTTTTCTTTATCTTAAGTATGGCTATAGAATTTCGTTATTAGGTACTTTAAATAAAAAATCAAAAGTTAATAAAATGATTATCGAATCAATATTTTATTTACGATTGTCTTGGGTAATTAAATTTTTATTTATTAAGTATGATAATTCGCAATACTTTAATTATAAACAACACTTATATTCTAAAAAAAAAGCAATAAAAAGATTGAAATCAAATCCTTGATACTTAATCAGAATATTATGTGGGAAAATTTGTAAATAATTTTGTCATAGTTTTTGAAAAGCTTATGTTCTGTTAAACTGACAGAATTTTGTAAAAAATTGTTTGAACCCTCTAAATGCGAATAACAGAGATAACAGATGATTGAATGGCAAATAAATTCAAATAAGGTTATTAATCTTCTCTGACGGTACCAAAAATTATCGTATGTTAAAATAATGTTTAAAAATTTTTTAAGGAAATATAAAATATCTCTCAATCAAGTCCGCACACTCTTGAATCAATTTCTTTTTATAATTTCGGCTTGACCTTACATTTGAAAATTTTGAAATATTTTTAATCGCTTCACTAAGAATCTTATCTAAAAATTTTAATATAAACATTATTGGTTTTTTTTTTGTTTAACTTTGGAAAACTGTATAGATAAAAGTTGATTGAACGGGGAAGAAATTTTTTTTATTTCCGTTCATTTATTTTTCTTCACTTTATATATAATTAATAAAAAAAAACTGAAGATTTGTTTGTATTTTTTAAAAAAAAAAATCCCGGAAAATAAAAATACATAAATATTCAATTTAGATTTTTCAAAGAAAATTTTGTATCTGTTGGACCGTTTTTTCTTTCAAAATTTGACTTTTGCTCTCTGCTCAAATATTCTTACTTTAATTTACCTTAATTTTACCAATTGAATTTTTTTGTTTATGTTTGGGGCTTCTATAACAAAAAAAAAAAAATTCAAACAGCTGAATAATTTTTAGAATTATTTAAATTTTTAAATGAATGAATGAATCTCTATTTCAATACCAATGATTATAATTTTTCATTTAACACTTTAAGCTTATATGTACTTAAAGATTCAGGTTTATTTT
Organism: Hybos culiciformis; assembly: GCA_964007475.1. Classification (NCBI taxonomy): domain Eukaryota; kingdom Metazoa; phylum Arthropoda; class Insecta; order Diptera; family Hybotidae; genus Hybos; species Hybos culiciformis. The sequence goes on along the minus strand of OZ023274.1, from coordinate 1,114,750 downwards.
TAGCTTTTGCATTCTTCCTAATCAATAATTTTAGTTAATATTGTAGGATTAGGGAAAATTGCCATTAAAAACCCTATTCTGAACAGTAAATTATTTAAATAAAAATACAAATTATGTTTCATATAATAAATTATATTTACCTGAAATCCATGTTCCATTGAAATTTTTACTATAACCCATAAAACCTATAGCCTCTTTTATACTCCAGCCATTTTTAGCCCAAATGCCGCCAATTAGATTTATAAAGCATAATAAAACTACAATTTTTGATATTAGCTGGAAATAAAAAAAAAAGGGAAAACCCAATTATGCTAGAGAACAACTATCTACACACATAATATGAATGAATTTATTTTGTTTGCGTAAATAGAAATGAATCACATTTAATTTTAATTTCAATGAAATGAAAAAAATAATTTAAAAATAAAACTAACCCTCATTATTTTTAACGATTATTAATATTTGGTAATTTTTTTTTTTTTTGTTTTTAAATCAATTTTGATTCGAAATAAATAAGTCAGTCACTTGTTTTTTTTTTTGTTTTTTTTTTTGTTTTTTTTTTTAATTTTATTATTACTAAAAATATATTTATAAAAATTCTCCAACTAAATACTTCTAAATCTTACAGCGAACTGAATAAATTTCTTAACTTTTTTATTTCAAAAAATAAAAAATTATTTTACAATTCAATTTTTTTTTTTTTTTTTTTTTTTTTCAATCAGTACTTACCATTTAATCAGGTACACGATTATCTATAAAGGTAAAATTTTATTAGGGTGGAATGAATTCATTTTTTCTCATGGACTTTTTTGGGTAATGCTTCTTCCTCGAAATCTGAAAAACATTTGACAACTGAATTAATAATTGTAAGGGTTCGATAAGAGATAGGCGACTGAAAACCAATTATTTCAATCAACTGTTGAACTCAGACAATCGCTATATTTTATGTATTCAGCAAATAGTTTTCTTTATAATGAAAACATGATGTGATTTCTTTTTACTTCTATTTTTTACTGACATTAATTAATTTTTTTTTTTCTGATATCTAGATTAAGTTTAGAAATATCTAAAAAAAGAATTAAGAACGAAATCAGTAAGATCAATTTATAATTTAAGCTTAAAAATAATTTAAATTAAAAATTTAATGTACTCCACTTTAAAAAAAAAATTTTAGTTATGTGTACATATTTTGTATTTTTATTATAAACATAAACATATATATATTTTTTAGTTTATTGGAATTTCATATACCTATACTATATATATTATATTTATTTATGTTTATATAAGCAGGATCTTATTTAAGGAATATAAATTGAAAAATTATTGCAAAAAATGTGTATGATTACATGTCTCAAATGTCTTTGTTGAAAGAAGTATAGGGTTCTTCAATTACACCAAATATTATAAATTTATGATATTAAATTTCATTAACATTATAAAAATATTGTATATAGTGTCCGATATCAATGATTAGGATTATTTTTTTTTTTAGATATCTCATCATATTCGCGTATAGAATATTTCTTTACTAAATAAATCTATTAAAAATTAAAAGCATGCATTTACCTAACTTACTACTATTCTATCATGAAAAATTCCTAACACCTGCTTGATTAATTTCTTTCTAATAATTTAGTTTTTTGTATTTAACAGAAAAAAAAAAAAGTCGTAATATTAAATTTTCTTACCGTCTTTATTGTACAACAAAATTAATTCCTTGATAATTTTTAGGTAATGTTTGAGTTCTAGCCCAACGAGAACTGTAACTGTAATTTGTAATTGTGAAAAACTTATGGGATTGTATTTTTTAGTTGTTAAGAAATTAAAATTGTCATTAACCTAATGATAGGCACATAATTTTTATTCTAAAAAAAAAAGAAAGGTGAAAGTATAATTAATGCTTGCTAGATAAAAGAAAAAGTATTTGCAATAAAACACAAACATTATTAATAAATACGAAATACCTACCTGATTTAGGTTCTATTTACTATCTATAATCTATCGTTTAATATAATCATTGTTTGGTATAAACATTTTTTGTATCCCCTTTTATTTTTGTTTTTTCTTTGCAAGCAATTTTATTTTCTACAAAATTTTAACTTCAGTATTTGATACTCTATGACCTATGTAATTTATGTGCAGTTATTATGAGTATTACATTTTATTATATCTTATTGCAATTTACAATTTGAGAATTCAAGTATAAATTGTCAATTTTCGTAAGATTTACCAGTCTTCTGAAAACAATTTCTTATGTTATAATCTTAAATCAAATTGTAATTTAATGCCAAATTTTATAGGGTGTACCAACAAAAAAACTTAATTTATTTATATTTTAACAATATGACATTATATTGATAAACAATCTGAACATATATGTCAATAAAAAAAAATTTACACATTAGTGCAACACTGGTTTTTATAAAAGATAAAACAATTTGGAAAATTTATGCAAAAAATAATAAAAATTTGCATAAATTTGTTACTTTTAATACGTAACATATTCAATTATTCATGTTCATGTTTTAGTTTTGAGAAAATTGTACAATGTATGTAGGTACATAATGTATTAAAAAGAAACGAATTTTATTAAGTAAATTAAAAATATATATGGAATGAGCATAAGAACTCGGATTTACTTAAATTTATGTATAAGATATTTTAATATTTAGCATGAAATCTAGATTAGTGAGAGCACAGACTACGAATTATTGTGATGTTGCATTTATATTTCCCATTTCCTCATGATCATCAAATTTGTCAAGTTATTTAGAACAGATTTTTTTTATTAATTAAATCTTATAATGAACAGAACAAGGTACTCTTTTTCGTCATATTTACTTTTTTACATATTTACAATTATACATATTCATATTAAAATGTAGTAAGAGACCAAAAAGCTAGATATTTAGATACATTTAAAAAAAAAAAAAATTTTTAAACGTGATAAAATTATAAAAACCTAATTTTTTTAAATCCTTTACCTCGTCCTTTACATATGAAAAAAGGTTTTTTTATATGATTTGAATTCATGTATGCAAATACATATTATATATGTTATGTATTATATTTAATTCTTAATCGAACTATATACAATTAACATACTTGCATTTTAAATACTTCTATGTGTATATAAGAATGGGATAGAATATTATGGATTATTTTGAGGTATTCAGTGATCAATTTCACCTATAAATAAAAAAATAATTCGTGAACTTTCTTTAAGATATACGTAGCTTTAGAAGTGTGTTATACTGGTCGAAAAGTTTAAAAACTAGAGTATGGGGAAGAAAATTCAGATAAGAAAGAGCTACTTAGTTGTTGTTTTAAAATTTAAATTAATTATCTGCAACTACATCTACAATTTCGATAAAAGTATAAACAACTTAAAACTAACACTTTTTATCCTAAAACTTATGTTTTTTGTTTGACTTACATACGTATGCCATGCGTCTTATGTGTTTACAAAAAAAAAATTTGGCGCAATTGAAAAAAAATTGTGTAAATTGAAATTACAAAAAGTTGCACAAAATTGTTCATACATTATAAATTATTTAAAAAAACAAGATGTCATTCATGGTCTGGATAAATTCTATTTTCAAACTATAATTCTAAATTCCTTTTCTTTATGTGCAGGCACTTTTCAAAAATATCACCATTATCGTAGTAGTGTCATGTACAGATGAAACTCATATTAACATAATTTCATATAAAAACATATTTTTCTCAAAAATTTCTAAAAATAAATCATAAAAAAAAAAAAGATAAATGCATTTTAAAAAAATTAATACAGTCCAGTTGTAAACATTCCGTCTTAAAAGACTGCATTATTTTAAGAATTTTTAAATGCATTTTTCTAAAAAGGAAAAATTATGTTAAAAATAAAAATTGTAAATTCTTTAATTTATAATTTTGAGTTGTTTTTTTTAATTAAAAAAAAAATATTTTTTATTTTATCTTTGCAGGCTTTACTATCTGAGACTACATCAGATGATCACCATTGGCCACCTGAATTGATATTATTGCGTGAAAAATTCACAGCAAAAAGCCAACTAGAAATTGCTCAAATACAAATTAAACATGAAGAAGAGGTGAATTTGCTAAAATTTTAAGAAATAGTTTTTTTTTTAACTACGAGTTTTAGAAATTCGTTATGTATTAGGGACAAACTATTATTATTATGATTTTCAGTCTATAAGAGTTTACTACCAAAATTTACCTTAGATTTTACCATTTTAAGTTAATTTATTAGGAATTTTTCAAAATAGTTTTTGGCGCTCTTATATTCAAATTATACTTATATTCAAATTTTATTTAATATCCTTATTGTGTATGTTAATAATTTCTCAGCTAATATGTAAAAAATATACAGGGTATAAGATCAAACAATATTTAATAAAAAAAAAATTTTTTTATAGATGTCACGATTAAAATATGATATTGAAAAACAATTTAATCGTAAAATAAAACGTCAATCAACATTTGATTCATCAAGAGATCTCGATGAGATAATATTAGAACGTGACGGTTTGCGAGAGCTGTCTTCGTCATTGCGTTACATTTTAGGAAAATTGGCGAAATGTGTTAACATTTGTGAAATCGATTTAAATCGTACATTGTTTGAGCAGTTACAAAAGCTTACATCATCTCAAAATGAATCATTTGAAACTGGTGAACCAGCTCCAACGCTTAATAATATAACACTGTCAGATAGTTTAATACATTATTCCAAAGAAAATGTTCCTGTAATTCCGGATGTTACCAATTTACTTAACCTAATCGAGGATCCAAATTTGATCTCATTCATAAACAATGAAAATGACAATTCAGTTGACTTTAGTCTTAAAAATTGGTTAGATAAATTACAAAGTGAAGCTCAGCAGTTGCTTGAGCTTACCGAGGATATTCGTCGTCGAAAAATTGATAGAAATAATGATTCAACTGAAAAAAATGATAGTTGCGAAGAAGAGGATGGATTAAAACGTAGTCCACAAAAAGTTGTTCGTGCCAATTCAATGAATGAAAATATTTTGATAAAAAGTGAAAAACTTCATCAAAATCATATGTTTAGCCTTCCACCAGACTTAAATCGACTCAACATAGCATGCACTGAATCAATTTTAGAAGATTTTACTTCAACTGGTCCAGTAAGTGAGCTTAATTTTCAAGTTCATGAACTTAAAAATCGTTTAGTTAAATCAGAATCAGATCGAGTTAAACTTCAGCAAGAATTAGAACTAACCATCAAAAGAAATTGTGAATTAGGTATTGAGTTAGCGGCACTTCGTGATCAATTGGATCAATTAGATTCAACTAAAGAAGATTTTAGTGAAGGTTATGGTCTTGGTGAATTCAAATCACCGTTGCGCATCAAAAGTGCAAAAACATCAACAAGTTTCACAAACTTACAAGAAAAAGCCAGAAATTTCCTAAATACACCAACGAGAAATGAGAATATGACAACAAATCTATTGCAAATGATTGAAGATTTTTGCCGAGAAGGTGATAAAGTTATGGAAGATAGTAAAAAAGATCGGGACGATTTGCAAGCTCAGGTTTGTATTTTAGCGAGAAATGTATTTTGGATTATTAAATAAAATATTTTTTTGGCGTATGGTCACAATGTTGTATTGTCAAATTTCTGTAGTCTAAATGTAATCTGAAAAAAAATTAGGAGTGTGGATCTTTTTTTATTTTATCGACTATTAAATTAGAATGTAAAGGTAATAATATTTCGTTTTTTTTTGTACTCTTATATTGTGGAAGTTTTTAAGAACTAAAAAATAAGAAGTTGGCTTCAATAATTTGTGTTCGTATCGTATCGTCAGAGACTTTAAAAAAATTAATGGGATGTGGTAATAACAACAATGGTCATTTAGGTCAATTATTTTCCGTATTTGTTTTAATTACAATTTAGGAATTTTTGGAAATTACGTTTTTAAAAAATTATTAAATTTTTATCGTAGAAAAATATAAAAAAAATGCATGCAAATCACTATATATATATATATATTAAAAATTAAATATAATGTCACATTTTAATAATAAAATTTGTAAATACAAAATTTCATATACTAGTCGTAAATTATTTAATTTGTTACATAAAGCACAAATTATAAATTTCATGATAATACTTAAATATCAATTAATGTAAAAATCTGTTATTTTCACTAATTTTGTAATATAATATCAGTAGTCGATTACAATTGTTATGACATCAGTTCTGTAGTAATTGAAGGTTTAGCATAATTTTTGGGAGAAAAAAATAAATAAATTTTCCAATAATTATAAATATTAGATTTTACCATATTAAGGGGTCTTTTACATAAGAATTCTTCATGTTTTACTTGTTCCACAGACTTTGTGATACCATAATATTCCTACCGTTTATGAAAAGTTTGAAATATCCTTATTAAAATGTTTTTTATAACCACCATCATAGAACGCTTATTCAAATTATTAATAAAAATAATTGTAATTTTTAACAAACTTTTTTTTAAACTACTTCAAAAATTATGTAGATTAGAAATTATTTTTTAGTTTTTTTTCAAAAAATTATTTGTAGTTAGTTTTTGTCTTTTAAGATTTTCAATTTTATTTTTACCATAATGATAGTGCTTAAGAAAAGAGAAACGATTAAAAATATATTAATATCCCTTATTTTTAACATATAAAACTTTCGTATACAAATACTCTTATTTGACAAGTAATGTTGTCAAAATTTGGCGAATTTTTCTTTTTTAATTGGGCTTAAAATATTCGGAAACTCGGAAAAAATATAAAGATTATTTTAATCTAATTTAATGTAAAAATGGTAGATAACTTAATTTTAATCGATCTCTTAGATTTTTTTTTTTTCAATTAAAATAGAATTATTTTCTTATATGTAAATAAAACAAAAATGTATTCAAACTACATTAGATTGATGCTGCTGATAAGCAACTAAAAGCAACAAGACAGTTTTTAGAAGATCAAGCTGCAGAACGTGAGCTTGAGCGTGATGAATTTCTTAAAGAAATTGAAAAATTAAAAAATCAATTACGTGACAAAGAAAAGGAACGTACCTCATTACAAAATGTTTCAAAAGAGGTGAGTATATTTCTCAAAAAAAAAAGTTGAGAAATATTTTTTATTTACAAAAAAAAAAAAAAACATAAAATCGAAACATTTTTTTTTTTTACACAAATTACATACAAAAATGTCATAATGTGAAAAACAAAGAAGAATAAAGCTTGTTATGAATGAAAGCCAAATTATTGCTCTTCACTTAACTTTACCTAGAAATTGATATTTCTAATTTATCAAGAACTGAAATCTCTGAATTTTCAAAATCTAGTTTCGAAAGATCAATTTCTTTTATAACTATATTCTTTTTTTTAATTCAACGTGATTCATTTAGTGCTTTCTTTTTCGAGCAATTTCATTCATTTAAATATATTTCTTTAAATTTCTTTTCTTTGTAAAAAAAAAGTTATACGATATTTGCAATTGCAACATTATTCTTCGTTTAGATTTTAATTTAATTAAATTATAAAAATGTTGCTTGTATTTATTTAATCAATATTTCTATTATGACAAAATCTAAATTATGCCATTACGGCAGAGAATGGAAACATTGTTAACAATTATTTACACACATTCAAAACTTCACATTTTATTTAACATTTTGATGTGAATTTATAAAAATAATACTGCAAATTTAGAGATTTTTAAATAATTTCTTACACTTTTATTGGTAATAAGAAAAAAAAAAACTAAATGTGGATAGTTCTAATACAAAAATTTAAATTAATTATTGCTTCGTTCAAGATCAAATCAAAAAAAATAAATTCAAGGGAATGAATGTACCTATTTCACTACAAACTGTACTATTACAGAGAAATATAGGGATAATTTCATACAAAGTAGTTAGTAAATGTCGTTCAGCTCCATTTGATAGTTTTTGTAAAAATCTGCGTAAATTGAAATAAAATTTATCCAATGCTATGAAATGGAACTAATCTCCACCAGTTATTTCGTACTTAAAAAAGTTGTACGAAATTATTCCTCTGTTTATACTGTATATTTCTCTGTGGTACTACTAAATTGGATAAATATTTTTTGAAATTATAAACTAAATTTGTAAAAAATAATTAATAAATAAATCTTTCTTTTGAAAGCAAAAAAAAATTATATTAATTTTCAATTTGCCTGCAGACTACAATTAAGTTGCTTGTGCACAAAAATATAATTTTGCATTAAAAAATTATAAAAAGATGAATGTACCTACTACCAAACATATTTTAAAAAATACTCAAATTTACAAATTCACATCAAATATTTTGTTTTTTCATTTATACATTTTTTTTTTATCATTTTATTTCTATTTTCCTAATATATTTATATTTATGTAAATTAATTTTATGTTTTTTTTGTTTTTTTTTTTTTTCTTTTTATGCTTTACTACAAAAATTTTATGATTTCTATGCTTTGAAATCTTTATTGTTATTATTTTGTGAAAAATTTATAATACTAATATGCACTTAATTTTTGGATATTTTTCTATGTTTTATTTTGAATGTTACTACACACTGAAAATAAAAAATTAAAAAAAAAAATTAAATAATTTTCAACCAAAATCGAAACGAAAAACTTGATACAAAGAATTCAAAAAGTATTCGGTACTTGAAAAATGTAAGTTTATTTTTAAGCACAAATTTTGTTTTTACAATTTTTTTTTTTCCTTTGGTTTAATTTGAATTTATTATTTTCAATATTTTTGTTATTTGAAAGACTGAAGGCAAATCAATAGCTTTGTAACTTATTTACATCGAATCAGTGAATATATTGCAAATATATTGTCCCACGATACACCATGTTCCAGAGGTGAAGCAAGCGTAAGATGAGCCTTAAGTTATTTGTAGATTCTGTTCAAAGTTCTGTTTTCATCGAAACATAAAGAACAACGACATGAGAATGTTTTAGTTGTAGTAGTGTTCAGTTGTTGGCGCAAACGAGACTTACCAAATGGAAATATTTGTTTGTTTCTGGAATCAAAGGTTATCACTGTCAACTTTACTCGAATTCATATTGAAAAAGCTTTGATTTGCCCATAAGCTTTAAGTTTGTGGATAACTAATAGATTTTTATTTTTAATTAATTTAGGTTGAACAAATGGATAATTTAATTAAAGATTTGACAAGGCAAGTTAAAGATAATGAATCCAAAAAAGATAAATTAGAAATTGAATTGAAAGCTTCCATTGATAAAATTTTTGTGTTGCGAGAAATTATTTCAGAATTGGAAATGCAAGTTGAAACGAAAGCATTAAATGAGCACGTACTTAATGAAAAAAATAAGGTAAGTTTATTTTAAATTATGTTCATTTAGTTCATAGTAAAAAAAAATTAGATCTTTGGATCTACAGTAACTTTTTCTACAATGTTTTTTTGTAATTATTTCAATCTGAAAGTCGTAAAAGCTGCTTTTCTGTCTGTAAAAAAAATAACGATAAAAAAAGTAAAATTGTCTCATTCTCAGTTCTTTCGTTTTTTTTTAGATAAGACGTCTTGAATATTTAATGAATATAATATCTTAGTCAATAAATATTTTTGTGATCAAATTATTAAATTCCTTATTTCATTCAATACTTCTGAATATTTTTTTATGTATTTTCTTCAACCCACCTTAATTTTTTCCATCTTATAAATATTTTATTTTTTTTGCTTATAGGAATTGGAACAATATGTTTCAAAACAGAATGTGTCAAATGAAACTTTGCAACAAGAAGTTGAATCTCTTAAAACAGAAATAGGTCAAGGTTATTTAGAAAAAATTGCTCAATTAGAGGAATCATTAAGAAATTCAAGACCGCCCGCTGAACAAAGTGCTATGTTCAAGCAATTTGGTGAACAGGTAACATATTTCTAAATAATAATTCTTTTCATAATTTATTTTTATTTTTTTTATTAATTTTGTCCGTGAATCAGCTACGAGATATTGCAATTACTTTAGACCAAAAAATCAAAACGTTAGAATCATTACATCAAAATGTTGCATCTGTTTCGGGCAGCACAAATGGAAGTGAAGATGTTTCTGCACAGGGTAAAATTAAAACTACAATTGCAAGTGCAGCTAGTGAAGAGTCTCCACAACATGGGGTTGGTGAATCAACTTTAAAACAAAATTCACTGCCGCTTGAAGAAATTCAACAAGTTTTTGAAAAATTATCTAAACATACAAGAGTTGAAGAGGCTGCAATAAAAAGAATTAAAGATTTAGAAATGTTAATGGGAAATATACGTGGCGCTTATGGGGTATGTTTTATAAATTAAACATTATATTTTCCTAAAAAAAATTAAATTCGGTAAATTTAATTTAATTTTTTTAGATTTAAGCTAAAATTAGATCATACGGATTTTACTAGCGACTAAAAATTACCACATTAACGAAAATCTAGAACTTAGTAACAAAATTCGAAACTTTATATGTAAAAATGGGAATACTTTCTTGCTTTGTTATTATTAAAAAGCATATCAGCCGTATATCTCAGTTCACATTGAATAATATAGCTTATATTATATTGAATAACATCTTTTAATGTTAATACTCTTCCGCTACACAGAAATCGAAACCGTCAAGCAAATCGATCTCAAATTTTTTCCCGAAAGCTTTTGAAAATTTTTATAAATTAAACAATTATAGAAATTATTTCATGCCACCACATTGGATATTTAATATCTGAAGAACAAAGTTTTTTTTGTTGTAGACTCGAAAATAGAGATAATGATTAAGAATCACTCTGTCTTTGATGTGATTTAAAAATAAAACAAAATAATTTTTTTCTTTAATTTAATACTGAAATCAATTGCCAAAATTTTTGGCAAATTTTCAATATTACTTTCTAATTTATGTATGTACATATAGAAATTATTATTATGAAAAAAAAAAGCATAAAATATTTTTAGTTTAAATTTGAAAACATTCTGCGGTATAACGTTAAAATTTTTATGTTTTGTCTGTAATTTGGCGGCGAAATGAAAATTACAACAAAAATATATAATAAATATGTATACAAATAGTTGTGTTTTTTATTAATTAATTTTAATAAAAACGCAAAATAAAATTGTGAAACAAATTCAAAATTTTAATAATAAATTTTTTTTTTTTTTTTTTTTACATAATATCCTAATTACAAAGCCAAAAAAATTAAGAACGAGTAGAAGCAAAAAAGAACAATCTTTTGGAACATAATAAAGTCTGAGGGGAAAAATTTGATGTTTCCATCCTCATTTATGTTTTAAACAAATCTGGCTATTTTAAAATTTTATTATATTTTTCTTTTTGGTAGCTAATTTTTCATTTTCAATTAATAAATTCTAGATTGAAATAAAAAATAAATCAAAATAAATTTTCCATTAAAAAGCTTTTTCAAATTTAATTAAAATTTAAATTTTTCATATTATTAATAATTGATTTTGTGAATATAAGATCTTAGCATTGGCCTAAATTTTTTTTTTTGTTTTCAAAACGTTATTGACATTATTTTTCAGACAATGTTGAAAAAATAATTTTCATTTTCCCGGAAATATCACTGTGGCGCCCAAAATACTTTACAAATAATTTATATGATAAGTTTAAAAAAAACATTCAAACATTTAGTAGTTCTCATTTATCTGAGAAAACATCGGTTTGACGCCAAAAAAAAAACTTCAAACATAGTTTCCTTCCTAGTAACAAGTTTAAAAAAAAACATTTTAAAACGCAAATAGATTTTTTTTTTACATTTTCTTTTTTTTTTTTATCGGGTTCAAAGATCATTTATTTTACCCATAGGTAGTAAAGTTCAATCAATCCACGTTTGAAAATAAGGTACAGTGAAATTCAAAAAGTTGAAAAATTAAAAGCATTAAATTATTTTTAAAATATGAAATAATGGTTTTTCGCAAATTAAGAAAATGTTTTTATTGTATCATGGTACAGGTAAGAATAAAACATGTAATAAAAATTATGTCTTATTATCTTATTACACCCATATGTATACTATATGTAGTGGTGAAAGAAAAATTTATTTAGCCAAGATTTTTCGTGAATTAATATAAAACTTAATCTGTTATAAATCTTATATATTTTTGTATTTGTATTTGTTGACAAAATTAACTACTAAAATTTATGACGATAACAGGTGCTTCAAATAATCATTCATTGGCAGAATTTTTCCTTTTGTTTTTTTTTGTTCAGCAAACTTTTAAGAAAATGTATGTAATAAAAAAATCTTAAAAATAATTTAAATTTAAAGATTAGAAGAATAGGAAAAATTAAAAATTCTTATATTTTTTTTATTCATATCCTGTTTATGTGTCAACACCAAATTTTTCATTCAAATGAAATAATAAACAAAAAGTTATTTTTAACTTTTGGGGGAAACAAAAAAAGTCATTAAACTTTTTAATTCTCAATAAAAAAAAAATATAAATAAAAATCAAATATAAATAATAGAGAATTCAATATTGAACTGATGTCAGACTATAAAACATAATGTAAAATTGTAATTTCTTTAAAATTTTAGTTTTGTAAACAAAAACATTTTTTTTTTTTTATATACATATTTCCATTTTAATATATTCCCTTAAATTTCTTTATGGCTTGATTAAATAAAACCGCATCAATTTCACCAGATATTTTTTTTCGTTGTTATTAATAAAGAACTTTTTTTACTTACGAAAAAGTTCATAGTATTGTAAAATAATGAGTACAGATAGTTTACTAAGAATTTGTGGCCTTGCTAAAGTGCTGTCTCCACTTCAGTGTGAATTTGTAGTGTATACGCTTGTAGTTTTAAACAAGTTTAACACTACTTTAAACCTGAAGTGGAGACAAGGTATTAGAGAAACATTATCAATGCCTTTGACAAACTGAACTCGAAAAACATATTCAAGAGCACAAAAAAATGTTTTTAAAATCGATCGAACAGACTTACCTTAATGTGTTTCTCAAAACAGATAAACCTTTGTTTTTTTTTTTTAAATCACAAATTCAATACAAATTCAAATTACAAATACAAATTCAAAGAACATGTTAATCGTCTCAGTTTGTCCCTGGCATAAGAAATGAGATAAATGTTTTATTCATTTTTCATTTTTAATCTTTGAAATGTTATCTAGACTGACTTAAAATTAAATTTTAAATAATACCTATGAATTTTATTGGACTTTTATCCTACATTTTGTTTAAAAATATAGAATATGATCAGTTTGTATTTCAAAAGCTAATGATTTAATTTTATAAACGCTTTTGAAATAGATAAAGTACAGAATTCACTCTACTGTAAAAGAAAACAGCTTTAATACTGTTGTTAAATGTTTCTTCCGTATAGTTTTGATTAAAAACTAACATAATAATCGAAACCCCCGTATTTAGATGATGATTTCTCAATTTTATATTTTGTTTAATCTAAACAATTTATTGTTTAGATTTTGTAATGTACATTTAAATGGAATTAAATAATATTCAACTTTTTTTCTTTTTTTTTATTCAGAACAGAATATATTTTTAATAAATACATAATAACTTCGTCATTATTAAAAGTGAACGCGCATTCATAAAACTTAGACGGTTAATGTTTTTGTTCGCCTGGCACTCTCAAACCCTTGACGATTTCATGAATAATTTAAAAGTGAAAAAAAAAATACAGAAAATTTGCCAACAATTTGCTAAAGAGAAAAATATAATTTGCATATACATATTATATATTTCTGAAGAGATATTTTATTAATTTAAAAAAAATATATGTATATAAATTTCAGTTGTTTGAATTAATTTCAACCATAAACTATTCGGACCGTTGAAAAAAAATAAAATAAAAATTAAAATAAGTTTCAGTGAAAAAATTAACCTTGGGATCTTTAAAAATATTCGTGTTAAAGAATAAAATTTATTTCGGCATGATTTATGTAATTCTAAGAAACTTACAAAGACATCAAATATTTTAATATTTGAACTAAATAATATATATATATTAAATTTTCATAGAAAAAACTTTAATATTAATTTAAAATTAACTGAAAGTTAACAGAAGTAATCGTAACGCATTTCAGCGGTAGATGTGATTAATAGTAAAAGTTACTTAGCTACAGCTATATTTGTAGCTTGAAATAATTCAAAAAAAAAGTTTAACTTAAGAAAAATACAAACTTATAGAAATTTATAAAGTAAAGCAAAGTCTGTGAGAACATTTTATCTTTTTTAAATTAATAATAAATATTTAAATCAGCTATCAAGCTCTAGCGCATTTTAACAATGGCTGTGACAAATCTTAATTTGAAGAAAATTTTAATTATATCAATATTTACAAAAAAAAATAGATAAACTTGATTATAATGAATTCAAAAATTTTGATATTTCATTAAGAAATTTTTTTTTAAATACAATAGTTAGCTACAAAAATAAATAAACAATAAAATAAATAATTAAAGCTCTAATGTACTCTTGAACATTTTTGACAATTGAATTAGTTAAATATTAAAATCAAAGATCATTAAAAATTTTTCATTTCTTGTAACTACAATTTTTATCAAGTTTAAATAGTGTCAGACGTGATCGACTATACAAATTTCTTAATAACTTTCATTATTAAAAATCCACAACAAAAGTATATTTCAAATGAGACCTTTCAAAATTATTCCGTCTTACCTTATAATAGTTAGTAATTTATGTACTATTATTTAATTATTTTGAACTTCATATTAAAATAATAAAATGCTAATTAATTTTGGTTTAGGAGAAATGAAATGTTTTTGACGGCAAATTGATATTTTAACACCCACAGACATTATTTACACATAATTATTTTTCTACAAATAGGATAGATTTTAATTTTTTATTTATCCATAAAATAATTTCGCAAATAATAAATTAACTTTTAAGTTTTTAAAATGCATTAAAAATCTAGTCAAACTGTCACTTCAAATTATAAATAAAGTGCGGAATAATTGTTCAGCACAAAAATGTTTTATTTGGGAAATAATTAAAGGGATTTCATTGAAAAATAAAATAATTTTTTCTCGTGATATGATGGCATTTAAGGATATATTAAAATTAAGTCCAATAAAGGTAAGTTCAAATTTCAGAAATATTTAAAGAAAACTATTATATTTTTGTCGTCGATATCCAAATTAAAATATTCGCACATAACTTATTTAATTTATTTTGTTCTCGCAACAGTTTAAGTAATTTTGGTCTCCATAGTATAATGCAATCAAGTACGAGTTGTATCTTGATGTGGTGAATTGTCAAAAATAGCTAACACTATCAATTAATTGCAAATGATTTGAATATAATTTTTAAGTAGCTTTGATATTAAATTTCTATTCAATTGGCTCTTGAAAAATTTATTGCCACCACTTCCGTAAGCAAGGGAATTAAAATAATATATGTTTTTTTTATATCCTCTACTTATTTTCAAATAAATGATCCTCCTTTATATTTTTCCATATCCCATGATCCTACTTATTTTTAACAGGAGGGGTTGAAAAAAAAAACATATTTTGTAAATAATGTTTTTGTATTTTGATATAACGATGATATGTTTATTATATACATTAGTATAAGTTATAACACACAATTTTTCAATAAGATATTATTTCAATAATCGAACTCAATGTAATGCGGAAGTTAATGGTCCCTATCAGATAAAATTATATGAAAGATGAAGAAGATTCATCATCTGTTAAGCATTATTTCACACGTTTTAATATTATTCATATTAAAGAATTTTAATTATTTTTTTTTTATTTCTAAAGTGTATGAATGACCCGCATCTGAATGAATTGTTTTTTTTAAATTTATTTTTCGGATACACATCACACTGCTGGCGATCTCATCTATGTAGATCAATGTAAATGATTTTATCTTTAATTCTGGTTTTTTTTTTTAAGGGAAAAAGTATTTTATATAAATATAAAAATTCATTGAACTTCATCATAAAGTATGTGTATGCCAGCTTCTTATTTTTCGCGCCTTCATCATTTTTTATGTGTTGTATCTACAACTATACAGTCTCTTGTTATTCGCATCTTATTTTATTATCAACTTAAATGTACATTTTTATGTACAATCTGTATATTTAAATAAATTTTATCTTCCCGCCTAAATAAATAAATAAATGTTCTTGCATTGTAAATTGATAAAAAAGAATAAAATTTTTAACTAATCAATTTAATTTAAATAAATTTAAATATCATAGTGCATCATATAAGTAGCACAAAACAAACTTGTTAAATTTTACAAAAATTATATGTTTATTATTTACAATTTAAATGTCCTAAATTTTTGGACATTATTGTTAAAAAGATTGAAGATAGGGGGCTAAAAAAAATACAATAGAGTAGAATCTTGGTAATATTACTCAGTAAAGTTTATTTTATAATCCAATTCTAGACTAGACTTTCAAATAAATTTACCGTCAAGAAGGAGTATTATATTTTTATAGTAAGAAAAAGTAAGTACATAATTCAAAATTATACAAAAATCTATAAAGCAGAAGGGGACGTCTATAAATAAAATAAAGTTTTAGTAGAATGTTCATAATTTAACTAGGTTTGATTTAAAATTAGTCTTGTTAAATAATTTATTTAGATTGCTTTATATATTGCCCTTTACAACTGATCTAAAAAAAAAAACGTATATTAAAGAAAAATTAAAATAAAATTAATCTTTTAATTGTTGGTCATCTTCACCGGGGTTGTGTGTTATAGATATTGCCATTGACTTTTAACATAATTATATACAATTACAAGTTTGATTCCTGTCACAATAATAATTCTGTTCAATTTATGTTTGACTTGAATTATGTTTTTTTTTTTTTTTATGGAACTTTGAACTTATTATATTCTTGATCTAATTTCCAATTATAATTCAATCGAGATTACTATCTTCTTAAACCTTAAATAATATTGATACAATTTCTTTGTCATTCTTACATTATGCATATTTACATATTTGTAAGAATTTAAAAAAATATGAAATTTATATTTTATATTATTCTTATTTTTTTTTATTAAAAATTAAATTTTCTGTCCTTAATTTCTTAATTAAGAAAAAGAAGAAAACATTTTTTTTTTTAAATGAAGAAATGAAGAAATGAAATTTTTTTTAAATGATTTCGATTTTATGCTAATTCTGGAAAAAAAAAATAAAAATAAAATGAGATTACAAGTTTATTGAAGTTGATTGAACCCCCCTCAATTACAAAGTGCAAATTAATTTTTATTTATTTTTTTTTGTGTTTTTCATAAGTAATTTTATTTTCTGTGGTTGACGAAAATAAAATATTTACATCAATCAATTTTTTGTAACATCATATTATTCTCTCAGTTAAGCGGAAGATATCGTTAAAATAAGTTTAAAGTTTTGAAAAATACTTATATTTTTTAATTTAAAATTTGTATGAAAATTTATTCTGCCTGTATTAATTTCTAGAAAGCTTAAAGCATGCTTAAAGCCATTCAACTAATTTTAAGTTTAAAAATTAAAGATTAAATATTTGAAAGCAAAAATATAATGTTGTTTTATTTCACTGAGCCTGTGTGTTAGAAAGTAAAGCCCAAACTGCACAAATTGGATACTTCAATCTATCTTCTATTATCTTATTTTATATAAAAAAAAAAACAATGACAGCCCGTTCGTGAATGTAATCTGTAAGCTTCTGAAACAGTGAACCGATTTGGGTCATCTAATATTTTTATTTAATTTATTTATTTTTTGGGACATTTATTTATATAAAATAATTTATTTTTTTTGTAAATGGGTCAACATATTTTTTGCTGTTTGACAAAAAAAAAATTATCTTAAAAATTAATTTTTTCTCAGTTTATCTATATAAAAATTTATAGTGCCCGCCAAATGATAAATTTTTTAAAAATAGCCTGTAATTTTATTTTTTAAATTATCGTTTATAAACTCAAAAAAAAAAAAACAGATTATTAGGGTAGGCCAATAAACAAGAAGATAAGAAGAAAAAAATAATATATTTAAATATTTTATGGGGCTAGGTAGCGTCTAAATTTATAAAAAAATGTTCTAATTTTCGATCAGTAAAATAAAAGTTCATTATAATAACAACTTTTCCTTTCCTTTCTTTTTTTTTCAGGAACTTCAACAAGAGCGTGACATTTTACAAGAACGAATGTCAGAACAAATGATGCGTATATCAACATTACAAACAAAGTTGGATGAGCAACGTCGTCGTGCCGAAGATATCCAACGTATTGGTACATCAGATTTAAGTATTCGAATTCATGACTTGCAAACAGATGTACAAAATTTAACAGAAACCCTATCGGCAAGAGATAAACAAATCCTGAATTTGAGAAATCATTTAGAACAAAGTAAATCAGTTATTGATCGTCAGGAAAATGAATTAGCGATTGGTTTTCGATCAGATCGAAACATAATTGATAAATTCGAATCAGAATTGAAATTGAAGACTGAAGAAAATAGAAAATTAAAGGAAAAAATTAAAAATGATATGATTAATAAATTATCATTACCGGATTTAATGGAAACAATGTTAGCTGATAAAAATGAAGAAATTGATCACTTGAAGGATGAACTTAATTCGAAAGAAAAAGAATTACAAAGTTTATTGGAAATAAATTTAAGTCAAGGTAGCTCAAATGAAAAAGCTGATAAGAAAAAAGATGATTATGGAAATAGAAATAGTGGGAGAACATTAAGTGATATTGTATCAATATCAGATTTTGATGAACCAGATGTTGTAAGAAGGGCTCCATTAGAATTAGAAAGTCCATTGATTTTACCAGATCCACCATATCCAGAGCAAACAATGGTAAATATTTTAATTATTTTTAATTTTTTCACAATAATCGAGAAATGAAATCTCAAATAACATAAGTATTATTTTATCGTTATTTAAATTTCTTATTATTACCTAATTATTATCAATTAAGAAAACAATATTATTATTAACATCTAAAAATCATAAACTCATTAATATAAATATTATTTTTTCCCTAATTCATATTGCTTCACCAAAATATACAGTTCATAATGGGTAACACTAGAATGTGTATAACGTATGTTAATAATCCCCAGGTGAATTTTCTTGATAAAAAAATAGGGTTTAAATAAAAACACAAAGTACACCTTTTTCTTACTTAAATGAACGCACTTAACACAACTATTATTTTTAGAATTATTTTTGCCTAAATTGTTTATAAGCTTTTAAATTTTCAATCACACTATCGAATTATTTAAAATACGAACTTAGGATTAATGTAAGGTTAATTCATAAAATGGTAAAAGTAAAATTAAAATAAAAATTAATTAGAATCTTATTATACTTCAAACGCTTTCTATTGAGTCTCTCTCACAAACATAATCACAATTTTAAAATACTCAACTCAGTAGTTAGCACAAAATTTTAAAAGTCTGTATATATTGTATTTTTTCTTTTAATTTTAGGAATCATCAAAAATAGCAAATGCTAATTTGAGCGAAAAACGAACGGACGAATTACAATTATTCCAATCAATTCAATCACAGCCAACATTTGTTGGGCCAAATTTTTTCGCTTCCGCTCAATCATCTACAATACCAAATTCTGCTAGTGTCGACTCATTTCGACCAAGGCAAATAAATTTCTCCGAATTCGCTGATGATTCTAAAATTAAGGATTCGACACCAAAAATTCAAGAATTATTCGATGACGAGGAATTGAAAATGAAATTAAAAGATGCTGAAATAGAAATTGATGAATTGAAAAATAAAATAGAAACTCTGGATCGGGAAAAAAGTGATGAAATTCAAAAATTATCACAAAATATTCAAGATCAATTAAAAAATTATAACCAATTGCTAATTGAAAAACAAGAATTAAGTGAAAGAATTAAATTGTTAAATATTGATTTAGAGAAAAATGAAAAACTGATTGCCTTATTAAATGAAAAAAATAATAAATTACAAAAAATTGAAGAAGAATTTATTGAAAGTAAACTTAAACTTGGACTCTATGAAGATGAGATAAGTAACAAAAGCGTTCAAATAGAAGATTTAAATAGAGAACGTAATCAACTTCTTGAGAATTTAACTAAATTGCAAAATCTAACTGAAAACAATAACGAAAAATTAATTGAAATGGAAAAAACAATTTCGAAAAAGAATGAAATCATTGGAAATAAAGATGAACTTATTATGAAACAAGGAAAAGAGTTGGAAAATCAACTTCAGATGGAAATTCCTTTAACAACAAAAAAATGTAGTGATTCATCTCAAGTCAATTTAATTGACTCTTTAGATGACTTGAATATCGAGCAATCAATTTCAAAAAAAGTAATTACTTCTGAAACTAATGCAAGCATCAATAATTTACCTATTGTTAGAGAGGACATAGATCAGCTGAAGGAAGAGCTCAGCGGGAAAGACAAAGAATTAGAACAGCTGAAGGATTTACCTAAAAGAATTGAGAATTTAACAGAAAAATTAAATTTAAGAGTTGGAGAGTTGAATGAAAAATCGTTAGCTTTTGAAAAATCGCAATTAGATTTAAGAAGCTTACAAAATGATTTTATAATATTACAAAATAATTTAGCTGCCAAAGATAAGATAATTTCTTCAATGGCCAGTGATTCACAAAATCTTCAAACTGTCCTAAGTTCAATTCAACACAAGTTGAACGATGTAAATTCTTTGAATGAATTGAAATTAAAATTATGCGAATCAGAGACAAAAATTTCAGAATTGAAAAAATGTAACTCTGTGCTTGAAAGTGAAATCGAAAAACTTAAAGCTCAAAATAGTGAGAGCTCTAAACCGTTTTCATTAGATGAAATTGCACAACAAGTTGAGAAGGAATTAAATTATTCGGCTCAGCTTGATAATAATATTCTGAAAGCAATTGAAAGTGAAGAGGAAAATTATTTACAAATTAAAGAAGAGGACAGTGAAAAAATGTTTGAATTGAGTCAATTGCAAGGTCAGTTGAAGCTTTTAAAAGAGCAATTGGAAATTGAAAAATCTCATAATGTGTTATTACAAAAGGAATTGAATAATGAAAAAAACCGTTCACAAGAAATTCAAGAGCAGGATGTTGCAATAATAGAGGCAATGAGAGTTCGTCTTGAAGAAGCAATGGGAAAAGAGCAAGAGCTACATAATCAAATTGATCAAGAACGCGAAAATTGTGAACGTTTATCAACTCAAATATCTGTTTTACAGAGATCAGAGGCTCGAAAAACATCTCTTCTCTTGAAATCACCACCAGAATCACCTAAAAAATCATTAAGATCGTTGGATTTTGAAAATGATGCAATTGAAAGATTGAAAGGTGAAATAAAATTACTCAACGCTCAAATTGAGCGAGAAAAAGAGCGTTTTTGTGATTCAAGCAGAGTTCTAGACAGAGAAAAATTACGATTTGAAACCGAGCTTAAAGATAGGATTGAATATGGTGAAAAATTGAAAAATGAAATGGAAAAGATTTCAAGAGATAAAGAATGTTGTGATCAACAATTAGAACACTTACAAGAAAGATTACTGCTCCAATCACAAGAAATTGAAAGTTTGGAAAGAAGAATTTCTACTTTGCAGGAAGCTGAAACACGAAAAGCTCAAAGAAGAGACAGAGAGCGCTCAGAAACAGTACAAAATGCTGTTGAACTTCAAGAGCTCAAATCAAAACTACTAGCTTTTGAAACGGAACGAGAACATTCAACTCAAACTATTAATTTACTTCGATCTGATATTGATCGGGGCGCGCAACGCGAAGCCCGTTTAGCTGAATCATTGGTTAATGTCGATAGCTCCATACCGCAACAATTTTTACAGAAAATGAAGGAGATGAATTCATTATTGCTTGAAAATTCTAAAGAAAATCGTCAAATGGCAGAAACTGTGCACATTTTAATTGAAGAACGGAAAACGTTGCAAAGAAAAGTTGAAGATTTAGAAAGTCAGCTAGGCAGCGGCCAAAGCTCTAATGAATTAGAAGAAAGAGCAAATCACTTGTTCGGCAGATATTTAAGAGTAGAAAGTCATAGAAAAGCTTTAGTTCACCAAAAACGATATTTATTAATTGCCTTACAAAGTTATCAAGAAACAGAGGCTAAAGCTTTGGCTCTATTAAACGGTAGTGGTGAAGAAATAAAGAAACCAAGGAAGAACTTATTTAAGTAATTTTGAAATCCCTGTTTCTCTTTTCCACTCTGATGATTAATTTTATTAATTTTTTTTTAGATGTGCAGCTTTAGTTATTGTCGCTATTCAGCGAATGAAATATGTTGTCAATCGTTGGCACACTGGTAAAAGAGTAATTTCTAGTCGAATTTACACAGTTACCCAGCAAAAGTGAGTTTAACTTTTAATTTTTACATTTTTTTTTTAATTTTTATCGAGAACTTTAAATATTATTTACATTGAAAACAATTCAGTTTATTGTTATATTGAAACGACATATCCATGTATTTTTAATGTATTTTTAGAAGATGTCCATCTACATCATCAACTGCTTATAATGTTCAAGTGACATCAACAGGTCAACATCAGCCTCCGATATCATTATCACCACCATGTAGGGATACTTCAATTCAAAATAATCAAGGACCACAGCAGCAACAACCATTGAAATCTCTACAACAGACGCATTTTCCATCAGAAATACAGTTCAAAACACCACCAATTGCACCTGCTACAACAACTTTTGCAAATTTACGAAATAATGGAAATAAAATTGATTGGATTCGTTTGAATAAGAAATAAAGTTTAAATATAGTTTGTAAAGGTATCATTTTAACTTAAAAAAAAAATTAAGCATTTTGTAAAAAAAAAAGATTTTAATAGTTTAAGTTGTAGGATTGTTTTTAAGTGATGTAAATTTTATTTTTTTTAGTATTGTCTGAATTCTTTGGTACTGTTTCTTATTTTTTTTTTTTTAAACTAAGGTATGAAAAATCTTAACTATAGAAGCGTTCTAGATTTTAAATATTTAGGCATTTAAGTATTTTTTTATTTTAGAAAATCGTTTTTAGAATAAGTTTTTAATAACAGTATTTTATTATATTTACTTGTGACACTTTTTAGATATAATAGTAAAAAATTAATGATAGTTTTTCTTTAATTTATGTAATTGTTTAAAAACGCGCCCGTTTGGTAATCAAAAAAACTTCCTTGCTAATTAATAATAAATACTTAAGCATAAATTACGGCATAAATTAATTAGTATTTTGATGATGTTTCCGTACTTACAATTCAAAAAATAAATTGAACTTATGTGCAGGTTATGACAATTTTGCCAGGAGAAAGTATTTTGGAAACTTAACGCGTAAGTTTTTGAACAAAAATGCTCAAGATTTTAAGATTCTTTTGCAATTTCAAGTTTTTTATGATTATTAAAAATTCTTTCGATCCTGATCTTACTCAATATATATTTTTTTTACTCAATTGTGAATCGTACTAGATGTTGAACTGAATTATTTAAATTTTTGGTAAATTATTTGCTTTAAATGATCGTTGAAATTAATCTGATTGTGAATGTATTGTCCAATTCAATTAAATTTTTTTTAAAATATGTAAAAATAAAGAAAATGATTCACATTGATGTTTTTGGTTCCTTAGACATAAAACCAGTTTATTTTTAAGTTTGCAATCTATATTTGCACTCTATGTTCAGTAAATCTTAAACCAAAAATAATATGCTCAAAAAACTAGTCAAGCAAAAATGTATAAAGTTAAGTAGAAAACTAAAAAAAAATATTAAAAAAACTAAGTAGTGAAATAATTTGTATTCCTTAAAGACTAATATTATCAAAATATTCAGTTATTAGATAAAACTTTGTTTTTTTTTTATTGTAAATCTTCATTTAATCTAACCGAAAAAATCGCAGAAAATATTAATAGAGACAACATTTACAAATTTAAACATGTACGTGCCTTAATTTTTTTTAAACAATGTAAAACAATATATATATATATAAAATTTTTGTCAAATAAAAATAAAATTATATTGTGAAAATTGAAAATTCTAAATATTTTAATAAATTATTAGTATTATATATATTTTTTTTGTTCAAAAATTATAGTTATTTTATCACAATTTTTTATTAAGTTTGTTTTCACATTTTTCAAGTCTAATTTAGGTATATATCTTACATAAATTGTCAAAATATTTATAAATTTTTTTTCAGTTTGATTTACCAGAACAATTAATATACGAAACCTTTATTGCAAAAAAAAAAAACAAAATTTCAACAATATTTTTAAAAAATCAGACTTAAATCAAAAATTGTAGCAATAATAAATATAATAACATTGTGTTTCCAACACAAATTTTGAATAAATTCAAAAGGTGAATACGATTATTGTGAGTTTTTTAATATGTATTTAAAACACATATTTCCAAAAATCGTCTTCATTGAAAGTATTATTCGAAAAACTTAATTTAGCACTGGTATTGAAATCAAATCCAAAACTAAATCCTTATTTTATATAAAATTTGACAATGTATTATTCTGTTTACAAATGTTTAAAATGTAAGGTTTTTTTTATTTAATTCTAAAAAAGACGTTTATAATTTAGAATTTACTTATTAAGAATTTTATTTTATAAAATAAGACAATGTAGATTTTTAATATTTTTTCTCTAACTCTAATTTATTAAAATACTTTTTAATTTTTAGTTTATTATGTGTGCTATGTTATCGAAAATAGATTTTGAAACATTTGTTGTATGTTTATAATTTTAAGATTTTTGCTAAGTATTAATAGTAAATTAGTATTGATAAGTTATTGACAATAAAATTAATTTGAATTTACAAATAAAAATGTTTTACTTAAAAAAAATGTTCTCATAAAAATTAAAAAATAGTTGGTGATTCCTACTAAAAAAATTAATATTACGAAATCTTTAAAATTTATCTATTTTTAATATAAAGCAATATTTTTTCATAGATGATACCAATTTATAGTAAAAAAGTGCTATTTTTAGTTTCGAATGGAACAATTGTCTCAAAAATCGGCTCCTCGATAGCGAAATTTTCTTTTTACAAATCTATCTCACATACAGAATATAATATCTCGGATACTGAATATAGTAGTTCACATACAGTAGCCTCGACTAAAAGGCATCGCATACAGTATCCTCGTCTGAAAAGCAACGCATAGAGTATCCTCGTCTAAAAAGGCCTCTAGTTAGTTAATGCAAGATAACTCAAGATACAATTAATTACTAACTAAAGACCATCAGCATCAAGTAACTTTTTTTCTGCAATGTCTACAAATATAATATTTCTAGAAATTGTTTGTGATATATTTGTTGCATGAGAGATTCATTATTATAAGTTTTTTTTTGCTGTGGGGAAGGGAATATTTGTTATAAATATATCTTCGCGAATTAACATTTAGGTTAGGTTGCACGGGCGGAGGGCTTACCACCCTCCTTGCACGTAGGCCTGTTGGCCCTTTGTACTAAATTAACGTTTAAGTTAATAAAAAAAAATTACTGAAAGGAAAAACAGTAAAATAGAGATTTAATTTTAATTTTAATTTGAACAGGTAATAAAAAAGTTGAGATTTCTTTTATTTTGATAAGCCGCAGTGTCAAATTGTAATTTTGAAACTTATACTCCACTCTTAAAATCTGCAAATAATGTATAGATGCGTAAAATGTATGTAGATAAACTATGTTTTAGTATTATAGGTTAATAATGTTAAATATATGCATATAGATAGTATGTTACAATAACTATAAGTATATCCATAGAAAAGCTTTCGTCAAAGCTTCCTTTCTAAAAAACAATTTTAAATCAAACATATGTTTCTGTTTTGTTTACGTGGATATAATATAATGCCCCTTTGTGATGGATGACATTAGTTATGTATTCAGAGACAGATATTCAGGAATATTTGTTTTTATATATAAATTTATATAATATCTAAATATTAAGACAAAACAAAGTGCAAAAACGATATTTTATTAATAAAATTAGAATTATTGAAAAATTTGAATATATTATTAGAATATATGAAATTCTAGAAATTTTACCTAATATTATATTATTTTTAATCAATGATGTTAAAACGTAAAATTACAGAAAACGAAGGAAAAGCATAATTTTCTTAGTAAAGCGAAAAAAGTACAATGAAACTCAAAACTTTTTCCGTATTAAATCAGTATCTTGTCGTTACTCAATAGTCGTTCTTGTTCTGCCAAGATTAATATGTAAAACCAGGTTCGATCATAAAATAAAAAGTTTTAAATAATACAATTTTTAGAACATTTAAGAAATATAATCACTATTGTTGCGCCCTTTTACTTACCTTTTTATACTTACCTATTCCCTTATTCATTTTCCCACAATTTCATTTTATACAGTTGTAATAATTAACAACTGTATAAAATAGCAGCACTTAACGTGCAAATTGTTTATCGGTTTAGAAATATACAAAAGTGTCAATTTAACATTTTTGTATATTTCAAAACTAATATTTTATTTCAATTCTTTTTAAAATAAACAAAAATGTCAATTTAACATTTTTGTTTATTTTAATAAAGAAAAATAAAATAAACGATACTCAAGTTACAATTCTAAAATAATTATCAAAGTGTTAATTATGCACTTTGATAATTATTTTAAAATGATCCCGCCCATTCCCAATTTTGATTGGTTAATTTACTAAATCAAAATTGTGGAATGTAATTTGAAATTCCTTTTTAAACCTTAAGAAAATAAACTTAAGTTTAATATCATATCGGGCTTGGCATAATAAACATCTTTTTCAATTTTAAATTCGGTTTTTTTATTGAAGTTAAAATTCAAGGTTTTATTTTAAAAGGGGTTTAGTAGAAAAAAGTGTGATGTAAAGTAAAAAGTTTTTCGGTAACATGGCGATCCTGCCAGGAGTAAATCGGAGTTGACTACTTCAAACTCGTGTTTTATGAATATTGATTGATCTAGACTTCGCGTGATAATTTCGGTTTTGACTGTTCCTTCAGTCATAACCGTGGAATCGCCAATTCCTTTAATAGATTTAAAAGTTTTAGAAATTTGAATATTGCCTATCAGCTTATTCTTCTTAATAACGGATATGTCAGCTCCGGTATCAACTAGATACGTATTGACGCGCCCAGTCATTTCCGTTTTGAGGTTGATATAACTCGTTAAATTAAGATTAAAGTGAAAGACATTTGAGATTAATGGTCCACCATTTGATGGGCATGGGGACCTTCTTCGTTTCCCTGTTCAGGAATTTCGAGATTACAATTTCTTACGTTGAAATTTCTTTGTTGGAAATTTTGATTTGGGAAATTTCGTAAGTTTGGATTATGGTTATTTTGGTAATTGCCATAATTATTATTTCCATAATTGTTATTTCCGTAATTATTTAAATTTCTATTATTATTATTATTTCGATTTTCGAAATTTCTATTTACATAATTTCTGTTCTCGAAATTCCTGTATGGGGGACGATTATTATTAAAATTATTCCGAGCATTGTTGAAATTGTTCCGATTATTCGGAGAATTTCTAAAATTATTCCGATTCTGATTCGAATTTCTTGAATTATTCGCATTATTAGAACGGTTGTTGACATTTTGTCTACCGTTATTATTTGAGCGATTATTATAGTTGTTATTATTATTATTATTATTATTATTATTTCGAGATACAAAGGCTATTGAACTAGAAGGGGCCAGATCTGCGCTAACACTAACGAATTTAGCCATTGCTTCGTCAATCGTATTGAAGTTGCCGGACTGCATAATAAGTTTTATGGAGTCGTTCGAAGCGTTATGAATAATGGACTTTAAGGTGGATTTTGTCGCATATTTTTGGGCTAAATCTACTGGAACTCCTTCAGATATGAAGGAATTTTCTAAATTTTTCGCTAGTTCGGTCAATTCTTTAGAGTATTGGTTCGCGGATTTGCCGTTTTGTTTTAAGTTTAAGATTTTAGCGGTAACGAGATCCGTAGAATCTCCTTTTATTTGTGTTCTTAACCGATCTATTATAGCTTGAACCGTGTTTTCGTTGGTTATTAGGTTCCGACAATTTCCTTCTAATTTCGTTTTTATCAAGGCTACAAGCAGAGCGACATGTTCTCCTACTTGGATATTGGTCAAGGTTATCGCATCTAAAAAGGATTGTAGGTTTGATGGATTACCATTGAAGGATGGAATAAGTTTTGCAGCTAAAGATAGAAAGGTTGACGCGTCCATTGTAAGATCTTGAGCTTGATTCGGTGGGATCGGGTTTATTTTAGGTGTTGGTATGGGACCGGGTGAGTTTTGTAAGGTGGACTTTTGGTCTGTATCGTTATCTTCTTCCGAATCCGAGTCACTTTCTATAGAAATATGGAGGTTTTCTATTGTTTTCGAACTTTGTGGCTTTTCTACCGTAGATATATCTTCTGTAAAATAATTATCCTTTGGTAGAAAAAAATTCTTCGGAATAGAATTAGCTTTGTCAGATGAATTAGAACTATCGGAATAATTTTCTATTTCTGAATCGAAACTGGTTTCATATACTAATTTTTCAGCTGAAATAGTTTGCCCAAGAGCTGGTAAAGTTTTTTGATATTCCGGACAGCTGTATCTTAGTAAACGGAAAGAATCGAAAATTTTATGTCTTACTTTTGTAAATACCTCTTTTGTTTCTAAGGGATGTGGGGCGTAATGAAGCCTCAATATTGTTGAGAGCTTATTAAATAATGTAATGAGTTCTTTAATTTGTCTAAGTTGCGGTTTCGTGTTGGTAATTTGTTTATAACTTATTTGAGTATGTATTTTATTGATTATAGCAATGTCACTGGACAGATTACTGTAAATTTCGGTCCATGACATAATCAATAAAATAAGTCATTTTTGCCGCGAACTTAGAGGTTATAGAGGAAGTTATTTAGTAAACTCGTAATAATAATGGATAGATAATAATGGATAGATAATGGATGGATTTAAAGAAAATTATCTTTAAATCTTGAATAAAATAATAATGTAGAGAGATATGATAATAATGTTTCAATATATAAAATTATAATATAATAAAATATAATGTAGTATAATAATATAATATAGTAAAATATAATGTAATATAGTAATATAATATAGCAATAGATTTGTCAGATAAAATAATTTTACCGATTGAGTATATATCTTAAAAGGCAAATTTATATTTGTAGTTGATAATTATTCTAATAAGAGGTTGGGATTTCAATGGAACGGCTTAATTGTGCCATAGTATATCCTTTATTGAAATATTTTGATTTTATCTTATTAGAATGGTTTTTAAATATTTTCATAAGGATAAACGTAATTAATACCAAAAAGATGACGAAAATTGATATATAAGCCGATAGGGGAATTGTTATCGGGAAATTTCTTATAATCATCATTGTGAAGACAAAAATGATAATAGGATCTGTATATATCTCAAGATTCCATAAATCTTCTAATTGATTTAAAAAAATATAGTAAAATGGATCAAATATGATAGATGGTTTCGATTCGATAATTTATATATTAATGTGACAAATAATTAATTTTAACAATGATTTATATCTATGTATAAATCAATAGAATAATAAAGGAATTCGTTTGTTCATAAATTAAATTTTTTTAGTGAGATATGAAAAACGATTCCAATTTAATATAAAACGAAATGATATAAGTTGTATATTAACCTTGGATAAAGAATAAAGTTAAAAATTAAAAATAGTCTTTATTTGAGGAAAAAATATCAAAAAAAAATATAAGATCCGAAAAATAGAAAAATATTGTTCAGAAAAAAAATTTTTTTTTTTTTTTTTTTTGATAGCCTATAATCCTTTTAAACGAATTTTGTTACTTAGGTAAGCAAAGTTACAAAGATTTTTATTTTGCCGAAAATGATTTTAATTCGGACGAAATTTTTATATATTTTTTTTTTTAGGAGTAAAAGGTTTTTATATGTTTTTAAAGAATAAATTAACATTAAAATAAGAAACGTTTTTCTTCAAAATTAATTTAAAAGTAAAAAATATAATTAAATTGCGTTAAGGGAGCCTACGCTTCTACTTAGATATTTTTTCTTTGTGGCTCCGTGCCAAACTTTATAAATTTTATATGCTACAGCTAATATTGCTACACCTGCAATAATGTAAAGTAAGGTAGTTATTTCGGAGGGAAAGGATTCTGTGATATCGACTGTATTGATAACAGTGCCCGTATTAGAGGGAGCTTTTTGTTTAGATTCTCCACTACCCATTTAGATAACATATATAGAACAAAATTTAAGAGAAATTCATATATATATATATGAAGAGAAAAAAAAATTTAAGAAAAATATATCAAGATTACTCAAAATTGAGGATAGAAGGATATTTAAAATAAAATTATTCGATCAATCCGAAGATATATCATCATAAAGATTTAAATAAAATTGTAAAAAAAGAATAAGATACATATCTTTAATGTTCTTGTAATATCCTTTGTTGTTATTATTATTCTCTGTTGTATGATGTCGATGTTGTTGTTATTGATGCCTTTGATGTTGTTGTTCCATGCTGTTGTTGTTCTTGATGTTATAATATTTTTATTATTGTTGTTATTTATTTTTTTTTTTTTTTATTATTCTTTTATTATTTTATATATATTTTTTTTTCTTTTTATTGTTAAAAAAAAATTTTTAATTGCTTTGATTTTAACTAGTACTTTTTAATTTTTTTTTTTGTAACATATGTTTATAGTTTTAATATTTTTATCCTTCAAAAAAAAAATGTGTTTGTAATTTTAATAAATTTGTCCCTTTTTTTTTTTTATTTTGTTTATGAAAAAAAAAATGTGTTTGTAATTTTTTTTTTTTTTTTTTAAAGGAAGAAAAATGTGTTTGTAATTTTAATAAAAAAATTTTTCTTTTTCAAGGATAATTTGAAATTTGTGCAATAAAAGTTAGTCAATTTATTAGTGTTATATTACGTTTTTTTTTTTTTTTTTGAAAAAAAAACTAAGTTTTTATTGGTAAAAAAAAAATCGGCGTGGACCTTAGTGCGAGGCCACGCCAGATTTTATTGTAATTATTATAAAATTTTTTATAAATTTAAAAAAAATATAGTTCATTTGTATAAAAAATTGTATTTAATTATTAATTTGTTGTTATGTATATATATTTTTATTATTATTGTATTTCCCCCTTTTTTTTTTTTTGAAATTATCTTTTTTCTTTTTTTGAATTTTTAAATTTATATTTAATGTTTTTTTTTTTTTTTTTTTTTTTTAAAAAAAATTTTATGTTGTTGGAAAAAAAATCGGCGTGGACCTTCGGGCGAGGCCACGCCAGATTTAACCGATTAAAAATTTTATTATTAAAAAATATACAACCTTAGTTGTAATAATCGATATGTAATTAGGTATATTTATATAAAAAAGGTTAAAATGACAATAAAATTAAATTATTCAGTCAATAATATTTATCATATTGTAATAATATTTATCATAATTATATAGAAATAATTTTTTATTTATATTATTAAGTAGTTTTAAGTTTTTTTTTTTTTTTAAATGATTTTCCCCATTTTATATATATGAAAAAAAATTCTTAAACATTTTTTTTTTGAAGTTTTGGGTTTTTCTGACCAAAAAAAAATTGGCGTGGACCTTCGGGCGAGGCCACGCCAATTATATAGTCGCTGGAAATGGGGAAAATTTATATTGTGGACATATCTGACTACTTTGCAGTAGTGAGATTAATTGTTTATTATTTTTTTTTTTTTTTTTAAAAGGGTGAAAAAAAAATTTTATTTTATTTATTTTTTATTTAAAAAAATTTAGTTCTTACCTATTGAGATTATTTTATGCATCACATTTTATTTTATAAAATTTTACTGAAAAAAAAATTTTTCTTTTTTTTTTAATTTTTTTTTTTTTGATATTTTTAGAAAATTGCACTTTTTAATTTTTAATTTTTATTTTTCCTTTTATTGCACATAATTATTATATTTTTTTTTTTTAAGTTATTTTTAAGTCTTTTTTTTTTTTTTTTGTTTTTATTTATTGCACTTTTATTTTGTTCTTTTATTGCAATGTATTTTCTTCAACATAAAAAATTTTTTTTTTTTTTTGGTTTTTGATAATTTTTGATTTCTTTTTTTTTTTTTTCAAATTTTTATTATTTTATTTTTTTTTTCGAAATTTACGTTTTCGCCATGTTACGTTTTCTTCTTTTTATTTTTACTTTTTCTACTTTTTCTACCTTTTTTCTGTTTCGCAATACTTTTTCTTTTTCTGGTTTTTCACTTATTTTAAAATTAAAAGACTTCACATTTTTTTCTTTTTTCTTTTTAAAAAAAAAAACAACAATAATTTAAAAATTATTTATAGATAATTTTATTTTTTTTTTTTAAATTACTATTGCAAATAAAATTTTTCTATTTTCAAATTATTAAAAAAATGATTTCTTCAAATTTTAAAATTTATTTAAGTTCTTTATTTTTTTTTTTTTAATTATTTTTCTTCTTCTTTTTTTTTTTTGAAATTGGCAGGATCGCCATGTTACCGAAAAACTTTTACTTTATACTATTTCTAAACTATTTTAATATATAAGATTTCAAATTTCAACTTTTTTTTCATTTCAAAATAGTTTTTCATTTAATCTAAAATTAATCGATCAAAAACCATATTGTTTCTGATTCAAAATATTTTAAATTATAAAATTTTTTTTTAGTACATTTTAACTGCCAAAACTTTTAAATTATATTTTTAGGAAAACTAAATAGATTGATACCAAAAAAAAAAAAAAAATTGTATAATTCATCATTGTATCATGTGGCCGATGCAGTATCCCATAGAACAGACAAATTCTAATCAATAAATTATATGGTATATTGACATCATCACATGGAATTATATGGTATCAATTATGAAAAATTATTCAAAAAAAAAAAAAAAAAAATTTTCCAAAAATAAAAAAAAAAAAAAAATTTTTCTTATATAAATATATAAAATAAAAATTTTTTTATAATTATTATAATATGCAAAATTATATAACTAAATATATTATTGATTGTATGTAAGAACTATCTATGTAATATAAAAAAAAAAAAAAAAAAAAATAATAGTAAATTTTTTATAATGTTTTATCGTTTAAAAAAAAAAAAAAAAAAAAACTAGTAAATTTTCTTTTATATAAGTTTTTATCGTTAAAAAAAAAAAAAAAAAAAAAATTTTTTTTCTTAATCTTAAACTTTTTTCAAAAAAAAAATTTTTAATAATTATACATACAAGTACAAAAAAAAAAAAAAAAAATTTTTTTTATATTGTTAAAGATAATTATTCCTTTTGAAAATTATATAAATACGTACATATATGAAAAAAAAAAATAATAGTAATTTTTTTAATGTAAATTTTTTTTATCGATTATAACAATTTTTTATACGAATTATATTGTATCAATTTAATAAAATTATATATTAAACAATTGAATAACTGAATTGTAAACAAATTGCAATATTGTAAACAATTTGTAAGAACATATATATAATTTTGTATAACATCCCTTTCACCCCCTCCCAAATAGGGAAGGAGAAGGACGCAATACCCCGCAAAATTTTTTCAAATGACTATAAGTCATTTCCTTTTGGAAAGGAGGTGTTGCGCCCTTTTACTTACCTTTTTATACTTACCTATTCCCTTATTCATTTTCCCACAATTTCATTTTATACAGTTGTAATAATTAACAACTGTATAAAATAGCAGCACTTAACGTGCAAATTGTTTATCGGTTTAGAAATATACAAAAGTGTCAATTTAACATTTTTGTATATTTCAAAACTAATATTTTATTTCAATTCTTTTTAAAATAAACAAAAATGTCAATTTAACATTTTTGTTTATTTTAATAAAGAAAAATAAAATAAACGATACTCAAGTTACAATTCTAAAATAATTATCAAAGTGTTAATTATGCACTTTGATAATTATTTTAAAATGATCCCGCCCATTCCCAATTTTGATTGGTTAATTTACTAAATCAAAATTGTGGAATGTAATTTGAAATTCCTTTTTAAACCTTAAGAAAATAAACTTAAGTTTAATATCATATCGGGCTTGGCATAATAAACATCTTTTTCAATTTTAAATTCGGTTTTTTTATTGAAGTTAAAATTCAAGGTTTTATTTTAAAAGGGGTTTAGTAGAAAAAAGTGTGATGTAAAGTAAAAAGTTTTTCGGTAACACTATAATGAAAATACAAGAAAATAACTTTAAAAAATGGGAACAATTCTGTTCACTTAATTTAAAATAAAATATATAAAATTTATGTTCCATAAATTAGAGATTTTAAAAACACGATAACAGTCAGTTTTAAAATTTCAATTTTTCATTTCTAGACATAACATTTTTTTTTTAGTTTACAACAAATTAATTCCAAATGTAAGAGAAATTTTTTTTCTTTTGCAGAAATTTAACTTTTATTTACGTTTTTTTTTATGTTGTACATAAAAAAACATACATATACTCATATTTATTTTTTATTTATATTAAAAATGAAAACAAAAAAAAATTTTTTTTGAAATAAGTTAACATTGTATCCGGCAGTGTTATCGCAGCTTTTCGCTAGATAAGACATTCACTAAAAAAAAAAAAAAAAACCGAAAGGATTTTTTATCGGCCGGAATTTTATCGTAATTATTTTAGTTTTTTTTTTTTTTTTAACAAAAAATATGAGAGAAAAATATTAATAAGTTTTTTTTTTTTCTGTTTGTTTGTTTTAATAAGATAAAATTTTGTGTTAAACAAAAAAAAATAAATTAAAATTATTTGCAAAAGGATATTCAAAATATCCTTCTTTTTTTTTTTTTTTTTAAAGCAAACAATAACTCTAGCCTAAAAATTTAGTTAAAAATATTTCATTCTGCCCTATTAATTTTTTGTTTTTATATCAATTTTTTTTTTTTTTAAATGTGAAAAAATTATTTAAGGATAATTAATTTAGTTGTATAAAATACAAGAAACTCAGAAGAAATTAAATTTTTTGTTTCAAGTATTAGGTCAAAATATGATTGAAATGGATGAATTAAGTGAATGAAAATGTGAAATAGGAAATTATATTAAATTATTTAAAAAATATATAATATATATATATTTATATTTTAACTATTTTTTAACATATGAAATTAAGGACGACCTGAATACCCATCTAGCAGATTATTCTTGTAGATAGTTAGTAGAATACATAAGCTTTCTACTAAAAAGATCGAATTCTCTTATAGAGCTGATTTGCTAGTTGGGATACTTCACAATAACAGAATTCTATAATCGGAAGCCAAATGCGACTTTATTGATAACCATAGAAAAAATTTAAGCCTCTAAATATGTTTTTGATAACACAATAACTCAATAATTGTTTATTTTATCAAATCTTGTTTTTTTATTTATAAAAAATAATAATGGTAAAAAAAAATTATGAATATGTGTTATGTGGATTTTTAATCGTCGATTGATAACACGAATATTATTTATAAAGTGATAATAAAACAATTTTGGGAGTATGTATGTGTTATCAAAGCAAATTTTTTTTTTCACACAATGATAAAACAAACTTAGAGCGAGGGTGTTAAACTTTTCAAACTTATTCCGATTCAAGGTATTCAAAAAAAAAAAAAACACTGCGTACGCCGCCTATCACTATCTCGATATTAAGGATCCTCTGTTTCTGCTATTGTCTCAAATGAAAACATTAAAAACATGATTATATTTATTAATTCATTTAAAATAAATTAAACAGAACATTTAAAATTCTATGATCAACACACACGAATTCTGAGAAGGTTATGTAAACTCAGACATCAGACTGACTGATAACAATAAGTTTTTTTTTTTTTTGTGTGTTTACAAAAAACACCTATGGTCATGAAAAATTCCACAACTCATGAATTTAATTTTTTACATGAACAAAAAAGTTTAACACATAAAATAAACAAGAATAACAAGGATAATTGAACAAAAAAAAGAAAAAAGAAGAAAATAAATTGAAAAAAATTAAAAATAGATTATTTTTCACCGTTTGTGTTAAACACGTTGCTTTTAAAAGTTATATATTTCTTTAATTTAAAAAAATGAAAATTAGTTATTTTTAACGATTTTTAAAAAATATGATTTATGATTTTAGGGAATTCATTCATGTCATTTTATTTCATTCAAAATCATTTTTAAGTATATTTTTGATTATTAAATTTTGATTGTCATTTAAATGGCTATTTAAAAGTTGGGGCTATATACAGTGATGGATTTACGAATAGGCACACTAGGCTCGAGGCGGCAAAATTTAATAAAAAAAATTTCGGACTTTAAAATAGTATAAAACTTTTTTGAATCGGTTATGGCTAAGAGCTCAAAATCTCCTCAAACTAATTTTTATGTCATGTTGAAGTTAAATGTATTTTTTTTAATGTGGTTTTTTCCGATATTTTTTTAATAGTGCCTAGAGGCGGCAAATGTGTAAATCCGCCCGTGGCTATATATATAATTACAAAATCCCAATAATATTTTGATTTCATCATATCAATTTATATTTTCTGACTCAGGCCCATATAAATGCATTTAAAATTCCAAAGAATGGAACTTAAAAAACAATTTCTCATTCAATAAACTTTTCGGTTTGTCTTAGCTGCAAAAATATAACGAATAAGTAATTTTTTCTAGAAACTTTAAAAGTTAAATTTACTTATTCTGAATAAGATAAAACTCCCAATATAACAGTTTACCACCAGTTTAAGCAAATGGTTGCGTATAATGTTTATTTTGATGTTTCAAGTATTAATTTGTATAATAGTAATCATGTCCTTTCACAGCAAAAAATTGTTATTTTTCTTAAAAATTTGCACGAAATGTTTACGATAAAAAAATGAAAATTAATGACATTTTGTTTGTTTTTATTGCAGCTCCAAAAAGAATTTAAATTTTGAATTTATTTATTATTTAAAAATATATATATATATATATACCTAGAGTAAATATAAGATTTACATAAAAGGAAAATTTTTTAATGAACTATGCGCTAAAAAAAAATTACATAAAAGTAAATATATGTATACGTAAAAAAGGATTTACAAATACCATAATAATATTAATATGATAACACAGAATTCTGGTAAGTTTTTTCTTTTTTTCTGTTTTTTTTTTTTTTTTTTTTCATTTCCATGCATGAATTAATTAATTTGAAGAGGTAAATTATGCACTTTTAATTAAAAAACAAAAAATGCATTTAAATAAACTTGAAAAACTACATATAACACAAAAATATCTGGAAAGGACATAAGTTTCTTCTCTGTAATCACTTTAAAGTTATATAGATTTTGAAAATTGGATTTTCTTTTAATTGGATGATATAAAGGTTGAATTGTTTGATTTGTATTAATTACGGCTTAAATTAAAAAAACGGGGTCTTAAATTAAGCTTATATGAAAGCTTGTCCAGAAATAGAAAGAAGAATACTGTGACGGTTTACTAATTTATTGATCGATATTAGATTCATGCATTGATGTTTGAATATTGTTTTGGATAATTATGTTTTTCCGCTCAAGGAATTATCTTAAGGCTGATGAAGTAATTATGTATAATAACATTTAACTCTATTTCAAACTACGATAAACAATCATTAATATTATTCATGTCATTTTCCCCATAAATGCGGCTATTTGACTTTTGAACTCAATTAGTCATTGTTTTATATTTGTACATATAAGTTCTACATAGACATGAATTAAAGTTTTTAGTAAATAAGTAAATGATTATAGTAAAAAAATTAAATTTAGTAAAAGTTTTAATTTCCATAAACTAAACTTTTTTTTATAAATATTTTGTTTGTTGACCTAGAATGTTAACTCTTGCTACCACAGAATCAAACTATTTTGTAAGTTTGTATTTTGTCACATTAGCTTACTGTGAAGAGTCCTGTTCAAAATACTAACAAAAAGAGCGTTATTATAATTATTATCAATAATTACTACTTTATTATAAATTATGTATGGGTGGAATATGTTTTACATATACACGTTGTCCGCTATAAATATACAATTTTTCTTGTATTCTTTATATTAATTTATGATTTTAACTACATAATTATTTATTTATGTAGAATCTAAAACAGGGTTGAATAACAAAGCATTATTTTTTTTTTAACTATTTATACTTGTAAATAAAATTTTTAATAATTATTTTCATTAAAATTAATTACAAATAAATAATGATGAATAAAATTATAATGTGTTTCCCAGGACCTATTAATTTAATTTTTTTTTTGTTTTTTTGTTTCTTTCATTTCTCTATATAACATTAAATGAAAATTTCATTAAAATGACATTAATTTATGTAATAATGACAAAAAAAAAAATTGTTATAGAAATCTATAATGAAAAATAGATAATTTTATGATAAAGAAAAAATAATTTTCTTCTTTTCTTAATTTCCTTTTTGTAATTAATAGTAGATTACAATACATGTTAAGAAAATTTGTTATTCTTGCGAGTTTTGTATACACACAAACACATAGACACGAGTCATGTTTATATCACGAGACCGAAGGTCGAGTGATATAATATTGACGAGTGTCTATATGTTTGTGTGTATACAAAACGAGCTGTATAACAAATTTGATTAACATGTATTGTATACTGCTTTAATGTGCATGTGAGAGGGAGTTGAAAACAATACATTTATAATGAAAAAAATAAACAAAAAAGTTCAAAATGAAGCAAGGAAATAAAATTTAATAAGGAAGTTTATTTATTTATCGAAATGATTTCAAACCGGAAGATTCCTAAAATATTAAAAAAAAAATTAGTAATT
Organism: Hybos culiciformis; assembly: GCA_964007475.1. Lineage (NCBI taxonomy): Eukaryota > Metazoa > Arthropoda > Insecta > Diptera > Hybotidae > Hybos > Hybos culiciformis. The sequence continues at coordinate 1,075,942 of OZ023274.1, read as the reverse complement.
TTTCCAAAAAAAAATTATTCATTTTCTTTTTTGCAAAAAAAAAATCGGATAATTTTTTTTTAGAAAAATTACTAATTTTTTTTTTTATTATTTTAGGAACTAATGGTCTTCTTAAATTTTATTTAATTTTATTTTTAATTATTAAAAAAAATAATAATAATTTTATAATTATTTTTTTTATAATTAAAAATAAAATCAAATAATAATTATATAATTATAATTTATATTTACAATAAATAATCTTCTTGTTTCTGCCATTTTCCTCGTTTGTTGATAAAAGAAAAAAAAATTCTTACTTGACATTTGACAATCACAGCAAACTTTATAATGACAACAAAGATATTTTCAGGGTTACCATTGTTCTATTTTTATTCATTTTGTTTTTTTGAATAAAAATAAGTGCAATTTTTGAAGTGTGGTTTAAATTTTTGTACTAAAATCCAACCACACTCGTTTAAAAATTTAGTAGTAGAGGTTCGAAGATCCTTTAAAAATAGTAGATTGAAACACATGTTAAGAAAATTCATCGACTGATCGACTGGCCGCTTTTTAGAAAAAAAAAAATAGCCGCGTATTTTTTTATTGGTTTTTTTTTTTTTTTTTTTGTTTGCTCAGAGGGAAAATATAGATTAGCTCAGAGGGAAAATTTAGATTTTAGCATTATAAACTAAGCTTTGTTTGACATTGATATGATGCATGTGAGAGGTATACATTTGGAATTTTTTTTTTTTTTGGTATTTGTCTGTATTGAAATATTGTGAGTGTGAGTGATATTATTTTTGTTTATAGTATTACGCAGTTCAAAATGAATTATGTAAATACAATATAGAGCAATGTAAATACAATTTACATCACAGGGAAATGTAAATACAATTTACATTCCTCTATAATTGCATGTGTATTGATGCATGTAATGGACCATTTACCGAGCTAAATTTGCGAATGTAAATACAACTTACCGAAGACATGCGCATTAAAATAAATTATATATTATAACTCGTGGGAGTCTTTAACTCAAGAAGAATTTTGAACATCCTTCTAAAAGATCATACAGATTGAAAAGTTCTTAATAAATGATTATTTATGGGGTCAAAAGTTAAAGCTTAGACGACCCGTTAAAATGTAGTTTCGGTTCTTCTTTTTTTTACTTATATTTATAGCGCAATTGAATTTTCGCAAAATATATGTTAGATCCATTTTAAGATCTATTTTTCAAAGTTCTGCAGTCCTTCAGTTTTCTGGTATCGCAAAACTTTCTCTAAATTCAATTTCATTTAAGTCAATTTCTATTTAGCTTTCTAGCTATAAAAAAAAAACAAATCTTTTCAATATTATACTATCAATAATAAATATTATTGAATATTTATGACGTGTATAACTGATTGACATGAAAATAAGTATATATTGTATAATTAATTGAAATTTGTATTTTGTGTAAAATATAATGGGATTGATACCTAATTAAAAAAATAATTTTTTTTAGTCATTATTCTTTATCCATCTCTAAAAGAATAGCTGTTTGATAAAAGGAAATCAAAAAAGAAAATATTTCATCAGTCATTCATCAGAACAAAAAAATGTTCCTATTATACTTTAAGGAGCACCTAATTTTCATTTTTTTATTTTTTTTTTATTTTCATCTAACATTTTGCAATTTTTCTTTATGCTTTAAAAAAATTTATATTGATTTTCCGAAGAAGAAGATTATCGAAAAAATATTAATAATAAAAAAAAAAAACGATTATTTTTCTTTTTATCTTTTTATTTTATGATTAATGATAAGATAAGATAAATATTAAACAAAAAAACCAAATAATTTTGAGAGATTATTTATGCCTTGCAATGCAATTTATTATTGAACACCTCGATTATTTTTCACATCACATGATAGGCAAAAATTTTATTTTGAAAGTTATTATATTATTAGTAGTATAGTATTGCTGTTACATTTCCCGCCAAACTTATGTAAAACATTGAATCGAAATATTGCAAGCTTTATTGAAAATAATGTCTCAAGTTTAGAAGCTGATCTTGGCTTTTCAGAACTAAATTTTAAAAAAGCATTGAACTTATTTTTTCAGGATGTCTTTTTTCAAAGTTGGCATAATGTACAGAAAAGAGTTTTAAAACTCTCTGCATATCGGGGACACACACAGCAAATTATCTTTTTTGTTACTTAATAGTTAAAGAATTTTTAACTTTCTTTCATTTTTATTTTGTGAATTCAAATTTCATTGGTAGAACCTAACTATACAAAGAGATGAACCGCAAGAACGTAATAGGTACGCTTTTATAATATTTTATATTATAATATTATCACACATAAGAAACGTGTGTATTACTTTTTACTATGTTTTTACAATAACCTCAATGAAAATTTTATTTAAGTTTATATGTTTATTTTGGTGCCCATATTGTGTTGTAAATGACAACATTCTTATACTTTACTTTCATGCATATAATTATTTGTTTTTTTTATGAACATAAAAATTTGTTTACAAAAATGAAACCACAAGAAATTTTAATTATATTTTCAAAAAATTATTTTCATAAAATTTTTAAATATGTAAAGAAAATATTAAAAAATAAATAAATATTATTTTGAAATTAAAAAAAGAAAATCAAAAAAAGTTTCAATGAAAACTATTGTAAATGATAAATGTTTAAAGTTGAATTTTTAATTCAGTGGCTCCATAAAATATTGTAATTTTTGAAACATTCAGAAGATATCTGTACTTGCGGTCAGTTCCAATAATTTTTTTTATATGGTTATAATGTCAAATCCTAGGATTTTTGATGATTAAAATATTCTTTTATATTTTCAAGGATAACATTTTAATTAAAATGTGATACAACTTTAAATTTGATTTTCAATTAATTCATTTCACTCTTCTTATTTTTTTTTATATTTTTTTCAATACAGCCTTATTTTTTTTTCAGTTCACTGTACATATTATAAGACAAGCATTGTTTTGAACTTGAATCCTAAAATGATGTTTATATCCATTATAAAAAAATAAAAATATTAAAATTCTCGAAGCATTAAAATTTTAACTAAATATGTGAAATTCATTATAAATTTGTAAAAAAATTTATACCTACACATTAGATAGTTAGTTTTCAACTATTTTAATTAATTTATAATTTCCAGGGAATCGCAAATTAATTTAGTTATTTATTTCATATTTTATCTAATTTTATTATGTTAATATGAAAAATATATTATTTTATGAAAATTGGCAAATTAAAAATCTGGCTTCTGTAAATATTAAAAATACATAAATATTATGTTAGTATGTATAATTCGAATTTGTATGAAATTCTTATCAAAGAAATTATTTAAGATATTTAATTTTTTCTAATATAAAAGACTTAAATCAGAATCAGAAAAATATGAAAATTTAAGCTTTAAACTGAATTGCGAAGTGCCCTTAAGGTACTTTAACATTATACTGAGATAAATGCATGAACAAATTCTAATTTTACACTGTGAACTCACAAACTCTAACAACACTAAAAAAAAATATGACTGATTATGAAAATATAAAAAAAAAATATTGTAAGACATAAATCAAGCACAACTAAGTATTGCGTTTAAATGAAGAATTATTTATGAATTTAAAGAGACTTTCGGAAAATGTATTTTTTTTAAATGTGTAGGAGTCTGTGAATAATGTATGTAAAATAATTTAAAATAAATACAAAGTTCATTTTTCTTTTCCTTTAGGTACCTATATGTTCTTCAGGATAAGAAAATATTTATTAGTTTTTCATTATTTTATCCATATTTCCAGGAAATTGGTTTTTCTATGTAAACTATTTTTTTTTCTTCTAAAATTCCAATATATAAATAAAATAATTAAACTTTCATGAGAGTTTTATTTTAAAACGCAAATAATTATGGGATTGTAAATAAAAGATAAATATATGGTCTCTTCTATAGATATAAAAGTTATTTGATAATTTTCCTGTTCAATAATATCAATTTTTTAAACTTCCGTTGGTGAAATTGGGAAATCATTAGGTTGACAAACACTTTATGGGAAATAAATATGTACATTATATATAAGAAAATAAATAGAAATTTATAAAAATCTGGCGCCGACGGTAGCAATTGAACTTTTTCAATGGATTATTAATTTAAATTATCAGAAAAGGTAGGATTAAGTATCCATTTAGGACGAAGAAATTATTATATTATATAAAAATTCTAGTTTTGATAAAACAAATATTGAAATGTTAGTTAATCAATGATATTATGCTGGAAAAATTAAAACTTTTTAATCAATGTCCATTCAACATATTATTGCTGTAATTTCAAAAGCAGCATAACGAACTGTTGCTATGAATTTTTCGGTTTATGAAATGTCTTACTGTGCAATCAGCATACCTAATACCACATAAAATATGAAAAATAAATTAAATTTACATAAACTTTTCTTTTATTTTTAAATACGCATTTGTGTATAATACATAGAAAATAAAGAAATTGGAAAATTGTAAAGAGTTTTCCCATTACAAAAATATTCTTATTCAAATATAGAATTTTGTTATTCTAATAGTAAAATGTATCAATACATGTATATAAAAGAATTTAGCTTTTCATTGAAAATAAGGCAAAAGCTTTTATTTGACATAAATAAATGAAAGAAGGATTAAATTGTACTATTTTTCTATTATTAAGTTACAAAGTAATGCGAATCCAACCAAATTACTCTTATTATTATTATATCCTATTCTTAAATAGACTGCCAAGTGCAATTAACTTTCAAGAGCCCTTAGATCCTTAGAACCTGGCTCTAAAAGTAAATGGTTTTCGTATTTTAAAAAGTATTAATGTAAGTTTGTAATAACGAAGATTTTTGAGGATTAGATTAATTAATTAAGTAATTTTTATTTTGTTTATCTTTTTGGGCCCAAAATATTATATTCAGCCCTATGCAAGTTTAAAAAATAACAACATTTCCTCTGACTGCTGAAAGCTTTGAACCATATTAGTATTACCATATATTTATATATAAAGTTTGTTTTCTCAATATAAACTAACTGAAGCACAGATAAAACATATACATTCCTGGTACTTACTTAATAGTATGTGAAAATAACCATAAAGAATAGTTATTGAGTCAACGTTTGTTTACATAAAATAAAGTATAAGTATTTAGAAATTTTATTTTATAAAAAAAGTGGGTATCAACCTTACTTTAAATTTAAACCTATAAACAAGTCACATCTGTATGATTTTAGTTATTCACATCAATCGTAAAAACAAATCATAAAATTTTTTAGTCATAAAAAATTTCTATGTACAACAAGAAGGCAAACCTCAGCTGTTTACGGAGCGAAATAATAAATATCAAAATTAAATGCATTCATAGTTCTTTTAGTTTTATTTGAAAGCGTACCTCATTAAAATTGATATACGACAAAAAAAAATTTATTTTTAAAAAAAAATTTATGAATTTTTAACATGACTAGAACTATTTTTTATTTTTAAATACAACATATTTTTTCATAGTAAATACACTACATGACATTTGATCACAATCCACATTATGCTTAATCAAATTATATATAAGAGTTTGTCAAAATATGAGAATTATTGTAGTTCTGTGGATAATTCTAAAAAGATTTATAAATTCTTTCTTGCAGTTGACAAAAATGAAACTTGAATAAAAATTACCCATTTCAAGTCTTCCTCTTCCTACTTTAACTTTTGTGTAAGATGAACGTATATATTAGAATTTTTTCAAATATTTTCAATAACTCGTATCAATTTTTTTTCGTGTGAAAATATTTTGTCAATTAATCAATATAATTGTCTATGGTAAAAATGTTTTATGATTTTAATCTGGACGTAACATAAATTATTTATAACTTAATTAAATTTATAGAAAAAAGGACACTATGTGGATGTTAGTTATTATTTTCAATTCATGTTTTTATAAATTCATTATTATTAGTTTTTTTTTTAATGAAAATATTGATTTATTAATGAGAAATCGACTAGCACTTTGCTTTGGTTTCCTTAAAATCAGGAAAAATAATTTCATTTTAATAAAATTTAATTTAGAGGTACGCCTCAACAAACCTACCTATAATTATATTTAAAAGTTTTTTTGGTCTATCCTTGAACTTTATTTTGTACGTACTATATAATAATATAATTTTAATAATAAAAGTGTTTTGATTCATTAAAACATAATGTGTATGGACTTACAGAGAGATAGTACCTAAGGTTGAAAATTACATATTGCCTGATTCACGTAAATTTAATTATTATTGATTTATTTGAAATATTGCTGATAGGTTTAAAATTTTTTACTAGTCATTTGAATTTTTGGATATATTTTATTTGTTTTCCACTAGTTAAGGACTCAATTATTTGTCATATAAAGTCATATATATATAATGATGTCTTTAGATAGGACCATCTATATATCCATTTTTCACATGATATTCATATTATTCATGCTTTGTAATAATTTGTTTAATGTGCTGTTCCATTCTTTTATTTTCTTTGAGAAAAACCACAAAATATATGGATATTACATTTGACATCAAGTTGAACAAAAATTTTTCTTGTGTCAAAATAATCTTAAACGAATGTTTTAAAATTGGTGTACCTGCCTATATCTTACTCGACACTCTGAGAAGGTCTGAGCACTTCTTCTGAACGATGACAGTATGATCATGAAATTGTCTGTAGGATACCGTTTTGATTCTCTTCCATTTTTCTAATACATTGGATTACAATATCGTAAAATTTCCCAGGCGAATTTTCAACAAATTAATCTATTAATCTTTATGCTTTGCTATTTATTTTTTTTTTTTTAAATTCAACCCCGATTATATTCATACATTACGTTATGTTGCAATAATTATTATTTTATATTAACTTCAAATAAATATACATATTATGTATTAATAACTTGTTGTAAAAGATTATTGGCGCCATTAATGATTATTTTGACAAGTTATTATAATATTTTCCGCGTACGTTTATTTTTCTATTATTTTTTTTTTATGTATGTTATTTTATTATCTAATTTTATCATTTTAATTTTCATTATTAAGAGTTAAATATTATAACAACGACGAAGACGACACGGGAAGAAATTTTTATATTTTTCATATATAAATTGTTCGTGTACATAATAATGTATAAATGTGTTTATGTATTTATAGTGATATAATTATTATTCGTTTTTATTGCAAATAAAAGTTAATGAAAAAATTTATCTAAGTATTCTAAGTTCATTACATACATAAATATCTATAAATAAAATAGGAAGCAATAATATTGAACACTGAAAAATTACAAATTTAGATTTTAATTAGGAAGGATATAGATTCATCCGGTCTCTTTATTAGAAAGCTTGAGAAAGACACTCTATCCACTATATTTTGAGAAACTGAATCTCGATTATTTTAGATGACAATCATAAAATATTGATAATCCTTGTCTGAATATTGAAATGAAAGATTTACACAACACGATGGTACGTACATAGTGGCAAAAGATTGGTACTAAACTACACGTGTGAAAGTATAAACATTGGCAAAAAATGGAAATTAATTTTCTAGTGAACAACATTTTGTTAAATGTTGCGACATTAAAAGAGTAATCTATTTGCAAACAAATGGAAATTGAATTTAAATAAGGACATTTAGAAAATTATTCCTTAATGATTTTAGAAAGACAACCATAAATCGAAAGGCAAAAAGACAATTTTTTTTATGTTAATAATAATAATAATTTTTTTCAAACTCTTGATGTAACAATATTCTAATGTCTGAATAAAAAAAAAATTTTATTCAAATCATGCATCTTCTTTAAATTACAAAGTTCTCGTGCTTGACATTAAAATAATAATAAAATAATTTGATAAGAGTTAAATGAAATTTTAAAAGTTTTTCTTTTTCATTCTTAACTTTTTTATGTTCAGATTCTTTTTTATTGAATTAAGTAAACATAATATTTTAAAAGAGTTTTCCATTTTCATAATTTTCTTTGAGTCCTATTCAAATTAATTGTATATAGGTATATCTATCTATCATTCGTTGATAAACTTATTAAAAGAATAAAAATATCTGTAATTTAATTAAGACTATAGATATTGGTGTGTTATTATGAATACTATAGTAGTAGAATGTACATAGTAGTAATGTCCTTGTCCCAATACAATAACGTTGAAAAAAGTTCAGTGCACCGCCTGTTGTTGCTTCGAGAAAAAAAAATTAAAAAGTAAATTTATTCATAAAAATAAATAAATAAGAGTTCGTTTTCTTGCATTCTAATAGTGAAAAGAAAAAAAATTTATTGGTACGATTAGATTTAGCCGAAAATTGTTATTTTAATTTTATTTTTGGGCAAAATGCGTGTCTACGATAAAAAATAATTTTCCCAATAAAAAGAAAAAAACATTTAGATGGTTTGGTTACTAATAAAATAACATAAAATGAAGTGAAAAGATATTGAATGGAAAATTCTGTCTATTACACTTCGACGTGACTTTTTAAGACTCTGAAAAATCAAATTATACTCTGGCATGTCAACAAATTGAATTCTTCATTAAAAATCTTTATTTTCTAAACAAAAATTAAACTCAGAACTTTAATATCTCAACCGACTTAATAATGGACTTATCATGCCATTTACTCTTAATATATGGCAGAGTCTCTCCATTGAAATAAGTTCTCCATTGAAATAAGTTCACATTATTTAATTTTGAAAACTTTTACTTTTATTCAAAATTTATAAAGTAGATGAAGTTTGTATCGTTATGTGAATTATATTGGATTTTTTCATTCAATGCTGTTTAAAACATGATAAGCAAATCTTATAGAAATAGTCAATAATCAAATGCAAATAAAAAATTACACAAAATTTTTAAATCTTTTTTCGACTAGTTTTATAAAAGTTCGATAGTTATTAATGAAAACTTTTATTAAAAGAAAATTTAAAAATAAGTATTCAGACATAGTAAATTTTTTTTAAACTTAATTTTCTAATTTTTTTCAAACTTATTTTCTAAACATTTTTATGTTGTTATCATTTCGCAGAAAAGTGTATTTAAACAATATGTATTTATAAAGATAGATATTGTCATTTTCTAAATTTTCAGTCTATGTTAAAAAAAAAATAATTTCTTGAAAAAAAAACATTTTATTTTGGTTTGATAATATGATTGATATGTTCAATTCCCCGTTGAGAATTTATTAGAGAAATTAAATTGGCTAAATATGACAAACTAAATTTAATAAAAATAAATTTATATTTTTAAGACATTTATATAAAAAGGTTGCGTTCAATAAAATTTAAACTTAATTTTCAGCTAGCACATTATGTCGATAGACTCTTTTTTTTCTGTTGACAAACATAATTTTGAAAATTCTTAATGTAAATTAAGTTCCAAAAAAAAAAAACAGTAAAAAACTAATTTCTATTCTCATGGTTGTCTTCTTGTTAGCAAAATTTCACACTTTTATGGTTTTACGGGAAGCAAACCATAAAAATTATATTTTATTTTTTGTATTATTCACATCGTAAAAAGCATTTATTTTTTTTCAAATTTTCGACTTTGAAAAAGGAAATAAAATTGTAAGAACTTGTGAAAATGTTGAAAAAAAAAAAATTAAATATTGTTTTTATGTCAAGATTCAGTTCTTAAACGATTTATTTTGAAAATGATTCAATATTTCTTGTCCACTTTTGATAATTATTGTCTGCTAAACCTGCAGAGTTTTGAAAACAAAACTAATCCATTAACTTATATGTCGAATTATATGAAAAAATGCACTTAAAAGATTTCCAAGTAATGCTATTAAACATTTATATTTTCGAATTTCTAATAAGTCATACAGATTATTTTCGGCCTAATACATTATTTTAGCAGCCGCAATTGTCGAACCTCTAAGGTCAGTTTTATTTATATATATTAGTTTGCAATTTTATTTCCGTCTTCTGTAATCAATGTTTTAGCCTTAGCTTTAAAACAACAATGTATTTACGTTAAAATAATATTATACAAAAAGATTAAAGGTTCAGTTTATCTCGTTTAAAAAAAAAAAAAATATATATATAATTCCTAATTAGATATTTTTACCAAATTATAATAAAAAAATTGATAAACAATTTTAGTATAAAAGACTGCTGTTCGAAGAAAAAAAATTAAATTCAATTGGAAGTTTCAATTCGAAAATATCTCAAAATGTTATTTAAATTCTGTTTTGCACTCTTAGTTTGTGGATGTTTTGCCACAATCCAAAATCAAGATTACGTAAGAATTTCAGAGTCTATTGACACTGATAAAAATTTAGTACGGATCTCATTGGAACCATATGGTCAATTTATTTGTGGTGGAGTTAAGATCGAAGGAGCTGATGTCACAAGAGTTTTAACATCTCGACGATGCACAAAAGATATTCAGCTAAATGATTTGAGAGTTTGTTCAGGTCGTTCAGGACCTCAACAACAACAAATTGCAGAAGTTACAAGACAAGAAATTCTTACATTGCCTCACCAAAATCAAAATGATGATGATGTTTTAGTTTTGCTTTATTTAAACATAGAGCTTACCAATGGTGAATCAACCACAGTACAAAGTGCTGAAGTTCGTGAAGGTGAAACAATAATAATTAGAGCTATTGGTTTAGAAGATAACATTAATGGTGCTCGTTTAGAGGAATCCGAAATAAAAGAGCAAAACCAACTTAATTGTAGAGAAGTTGAAGGTCGTATTAATCAAATCGACGGCAGAATTATACAATTAACTCCAAATGTTGACAATAAAATTGAAGATGGTGCTCCAATTGTATCGAGAAGAACTGGTGAATTAGTTGGAATGAAAATGATTGATGGAAAAATTTTGAATTTGACTGATCGTGAAGTTAGACGAGTTTTGGATGAAAAATTGTAAATTTTTTGTTATTTGTTTGAAAACTTGAAAAATACGTAATAAATTTATTGTAATTAATAAATATAAAATAAAAATTAATGAAAAAAGATTCTTAATGCTTAATTCATTTTTACACAATGAAAAAAAAAAAAGAATCACAATCGAGTTGAATTGGATATTGGCATACCTTTGAATTGTGTATACGTACCTACAATAATCTTAAAATCCGGCTGTACACCTCAGTCATTGTTCTTTGAGACGATCGCTTATTATAGAAGTTGAATATCAAGAAAACATAAACTATCATTCTAGAAAAATTCCTAGGAAACATGTACACGTAGACAAGTCTGGACTTAAAACATAAAAATTAAGTATTTACTACATGTCGCCCGTACTTATAAACTTATAAAAATATAATGATTGTCTTTAATTCAGTTTCGCCTAGTGTAAAATACAGGTAAGAGACCTTAAAATGTAGATTTTTCATGTCATTAAAATATGACTAAGGATATTATTATGTGCTCAGAATAGAATATAAAAAAATATTTTATTTTTAATTTCTTGTTTAAAAAAATATAAAGATATCTAAAAATAACATTATTATGGGGTAAAAATATTGACAGGTTTTTGAAAACGAAGTAAATAATAAAATACATTTTAATTGCCTTATAATATACGACATCAATATTATCCATCGTACTCTATATACGCCATCAATGTTATCCTTCAAAATTATTCTAAAAATATTTTTGCTTTGGAGGTTTATCGTCGTGTTGTGTTCCTTAAAAGTTTCGAGTTTTTTTTTTTGGGTACATTTGTATGTCTAACAAGAGTATTTGAATCTTGGAAAATTATATACTAATTCACTTGTCTTTGATTCTGGTGTAGATATATTATTTGTTGTCATATTGGTTTTTCTTTTACATTAAAAGTATGTCCATTTTAAGTTATAATGGAAAAAATCCCATTTTGAGCCTTCTATATGTTAAAAATAATAGTTTGTAGTTTCAAAATGATCTAAATTTCTGACTTCATTTCTCTAAAATATTTCAAGTGCCAATAAATAACATGTACTATTCAATTCCGACGCGAATGTTATTTCGCTCTTGCCTATAGTCTTTATTAATAATTTAATAACATAAATAAATGGATAAAGTTGATCAGGTCCGAAAGTAGTCGACCATTTGTCATGAAAAAACAGACTTAAACCATTTACGGAAAGTAATCTTTCCATTTATACCAGTTACCTCCAAATCAGTTCATTGGTTTAGATAAGAGGTTTATAAGTTACATACATAAACGGACTTTCATTTTTATATATGTGGAAGATAGATATATAGATAGTTAGATAGATTGATGGAAATAGATAGATAGATAATAAATGTAGTGCATACCTGTAATGTTCATTAAAAATCAAGACTCTTAAGTGACTTTAACAAATTCAGTGGTATGCGATTAGGCAAAATAAAATGATCAAACGCTGGTAAATTTAAAAAAAAAATTTTAAACTTTTGTTTGATGAAAATCTTTGTTGATTTTAAAGGATATTTTATTTAAATATATGTAGGAGTATTTATTTAAAAAAAAAAAAACTTTTCGTGAAGTGAATTTTTAATTTTATACTTTAAATTTAACTTTTTTTTTTTATTTTAACTGTATGCGCAAATATTTTACTAAAAACAAGAGAAAAAACTAAAGCTAAACAAGTATATAAATTATTTCTTTGATGTGCGAAAAGCTTTAACTAAAATATATTCTATCTTTTTTAAAGTTTTTTATTCAAAAATTTCATAAGGTAAATTTATGATAGAAAAAGTATTAGTGATATATAGTTATAAAGTCTCAGATAAGTAAAGGTTGTACATTGGAAGTCTGACTTAATCCGAAAGCAGAGTAAAGAACGAAAACAGAAAGAGTATAAAGAAGATTCGTTTACGTTTTAATTGCGTCAATGACAGAATATAATTTATTTCACTTTTGCTTTATTCATTATTTTGAGTCTGTAATGGGTTGAAGTTTATAAAATATTGTAACAAAGTTAGAAGATAAAGCTTTATATTTGTGTCAAAAAATAATGAATGTCAAATATAATATATAGACAAGAGATATTTTACATTATCATTTTTTGCATATTACCATAAAAAATTATAAATATTAAATTAATTTTTTTATATAAATTAAGTCAAAATGTTATCATTCAGAGTAAATATTAACATTATTATATCAGCTCTGGAAGCTCCCCTAAAAATGTTGTCTACCTACTAAATTTCGATTACAGATAACCTCAATGTACCCAATTTTTTTTTCTTATGCAATAAATTTTTTTATTTCGGGAATGAAGAAGCGACAATAAACTATTAATTATTATTTTTATTTTTAAAATTTAGATTAAAAATTGAGGTAGAGAAAGATTTATTTATTCAGTTTTCAGGAAAATAATAACAAAAATAAAAATATATAATTATGAAGTCAGGTCAAAGCGAAACAAAATTTACTAATTATGTATGAAAATAATTTCAACCCTTGGCTGATCTAAAATTGTTTATTTTGAATTCGGGAATCTTAAATTTGGATGAAACTGATGGCTTTTTGACATTGGAAAGTTTAGATTTCTAACATAAGTAAGTCAGTGAAAATAATAGAATAAGAGTGGCAGTAAATTCTCTATAATCTGTATGCCTTTTTTATGTTTTATTTTTAAATTAGTCCATTAATTTAACTGGTGGAAATTTATTTCCAACTTATATACTTATATAACAAAGTATATACTGTGTAGAATAAGCGAAACAAGAAGCCGTATATGATTCAATCCTCCAAAGGATAATAAAATATTGTTTCTTTATAAATTTTTTCTTTTTTTTTTTTCTATTTCAAAATTCAAGGTTTTTTGGTCATGCTTTCATAGTGTGGTCTTGAATTTCTACAAAGTAAAGAAAAATGAATAAATTGTATAAAAAATATATTTTAACAAGATAATTTTAATCAAACTGGTAAAAATAATTTTTTTTTTTTTTTATCTTTAATAATTCAAATAAATAAAAATTAAATTAAATTTAAAATAAATTATCATTTGTTTCTAGCTGAAACAATTTTCTTCTCCCTATTGATTTGTCAAAATTTTTAATAACCTGTCGCTCATTGAATAAATTCTATACGGGATGACTTATGTTATTTGAGAGGACAATAAAATATTTGAAAAAAGACAAAAAATTATTTCTCATGTGGTTTGTACAGAAATTGATATATGTTCCAAGATGTTAAAAGCTTTTGATATCAATCAATTGAACTATAGTGAGATTTCAGCAGACACTATTTCATGTTTAGATGACAAAAAAATATTTTCTTTTAAAAATATCTTGTTTTAAAGCTTAACAAAAATTTTTTTGATTGTGTTAATGAGGATTAAGGATTTCCAATTAATTTTTTTTCGATAATGTAAATCAACGGGTTTCTCAAACTGAGAACTATACATAAATTTATTATACTTTTTAATTAAAAAATTACCTCTTTTTTTTGTTCTAAACGAAGCAGAAATTTAATTTTCATTAAAATTATTAATCTTTTAACTCTTTTTTGAAGTGCAAGTGAAAGACAGAATTAGATCTTTTTTTTTTTAAATTAATTTAAAAGAATACATTTCATTCATAAATCTTTTTATTTGACACCAAGCTGAGTAATGCCAATTATAAAATGTTAAAATAATCTTATATACAAGTATTACAATATGTTATGCAAATTTCTGCTTTTTCAATGAAAATATATTATGTAAATTTTTTAGCATATTAAAATTATTTCTTATAAATTCAAGGCATAATAGATTACATTTTTCATTTTTCTAATTCTAACCTGAAATCTTTATATACTTCCGAAAATTATACGTGTTTCTAAGCTCTTTACAGAGTTAATTATGCGCTTCAGAGATTACGGCATTATAAAAGCTTGATATTAAAAATTCGAAAATTTTCCACTTTTTAAATAATTCAGTTTATCTAAATGTATCTGTGAAAATTTAACTTTGAACAGAAAAAAATAGGAAAATATAAATATCATTTAAAAAACGAGATTGCAAAATACTGAAATATGAAGGAAACTTGTGTACTGCGTGTAGGCAGAAGATTTAACTTAATAATAGCTACAATTTTTTTTTTCTTTTAATATTATTTATTTCAATAATACCACCCGAACATTAAGAATATAATAATAGCTTTGTATGTTTAACATTTAGTGAGCATTTGTTTTTTTTTTAACAACTAAAATATATTTCACACTATGCTACTGTGTGTGAAATAAGATACATAAATGTTATGATAAGGAAGGATATAAAAATAAAGTATAATGAATAGTTCATATTTAACGAACATAAATATTAATCTAAAAACATAAATTGCTTATTTTTAACTTTTTCATAAATCAAATGTAGTATTATTATTATTATTATTTAGTATTCATTTGGTCAAGTTGTTGATTTTTATTTAATAAATTTATTTAAATGTTATCATTTCGTTAGCTCAGTGAGTCATAAGTTTAATAATGTTCCTTATCATGTAGTTGTGAAAAAAAGAAAATGTTTAAAGAAAAATTAAAATTTATTCTATAATTTTCCTTTTCAGCAAAGGAAAATAGAATTCTGAAAGTTTTTAACAACTGAATTTTGAATTGAGAGACTATTAATTATTTCTTTATATCTCATGAAAGTTAATTTTAATTAAATATTTAATGTTGGCCTTTTTTCTCGCTGAGCCTATATACTTGAGTGCCGTCATTAAATTGAAAGTGGTTTACTTTTCATTGGATTTTAGAATTTTTCCAATTTTTCAATTTCCTTTCAATTAATTTTTTAGTTTTTATTAATCGGATATTGGATCCAATCAAATATCAAATTAAAATAAAAAAATATAATATAAATAAATTTATTCATCAAAATAAATAAATCGAATTATTTTTTTTTAATTTAATAGAAAATGTTTTTCTGATTTTCTGTTTTCATTTCTAATCGTAATTTTTCCTTGATTTGATATATTCTGCGGGTAACACGCACCTCTGTAAAATATAAACAAAAAAAAAAGTTGATGGAAAATTTCATTAATTTTCTTTTTTTTTAGTAAACAACTTAAAGCTCAATAAAATGTTGTTTGTTTCTTTTATTTTATTATTTGATTCTAAACACTTTTAAATAAATAAAATTTAAATAAATTAAAAAATATATGAAGATTACTTTATTAAATAAGTTTAAATTAAATTATTTCAATCTAAAATCTTGAATGAAAATTTGTACATCCACCAGTGATAAATTATGCTAAATCTTAAATTCAATAATAAAATATTTACACGGAAAAAAATTTTAGATGAAAAATTGAGAAAAAATATTTTCAATTTTTGTAAGGGCATTTTCAGTTAAAAAATAATCACCCTATTCTATAACGACTGCCCAATTCCTTATTATAATATGCTAAAATCTCTATAAACATTATAGATGCATAAAATTAGCAAATCTTTCTCCTTAGAATGTGACAAAGAGTCTTTTTCAATATTCCAAATAATTTTTTTGACACAAAACAACTTTGTAATTCTTAAAAAATGTAGAATTTCTTGAAAAATGTATATAGGGAAACTTAACTACTGAACTTTCGTCATCAGAATTTTCAATACCATTTTTGTATAACTTTTATGTTACAGTTTTTTTTCTGAGTGTTAAAAACAAAATTATATATACATAAATAAAGAGTAAAGCCTTTATCAACAGGTAAATTCGTTTCTTATTAAGAAAAGAAAAATATATAATAATAATAATCAATCTCAAGGTGAAAACACTGTAATATAAAGCTTAGTAAAGCTATTGAAAAAAAAACTCATTCATTTGAAGAAAATTTAAAGCAAAAAAAATTATTTTATTTATTATTCAGAATGAGTGACGGATTTTCAGCTTGATAGACCTTTAATATTGTTTTCATGAATAAACATTAAAAGGTGACTGCAAATTTTCAATTCGTTTCTTTCTACAAAAAAATAAAATTGTAGATTATGTGTATATATAAATAAAATTGTAGATTATGTGTATAAAAGAAAGATTGTGGAAAAATTAAAGAATTTTTTAGGCAATCATATAATTGGTTGGACTATGGAGAAATTAATGAAAGTGCTCATTATAACATACACTTAATACCAATTTTCAACAACTTATTTGACAGTAAAGGGTTCAATTAAAACATTTAATCCCCAAATTCTATAATAATTACGTAATTTCTTGCCTTTTTTTTATTAATTAAATTGTTTGACAAATATTTTTTTTTACAAGGACTACAGAAAAATGTATTTAAATATTATCGAAAAAATAAAACCAATTTATAAATCAAATCTTGTTAATAATAATTTAATTACCAGAATTGAGCGAACTTCGAAATTGGAATGAAAATACTTTTATTTGATTTCAATTTTGATGATGAACCGTATATTAGTTGTAAGATTTGAAAAATGTATTCGATTATTTTAAGTATGAAGAAACAATTTATTAAAAAATCGAATAAATGGTGGAAGATAATCGGTCTATAATTATTAGAATGGACAGCCCGAAGTTTTCCATCAAAAATATTTTGCATAATAATCCTTGCTGGTAGTATGATATGAATAAAAGAAAAAATTGTTTTTTTTATACCTAATTTTCTTCTTTTTTTTTCGAAAAAGAAGAAATATTGACATTTTTTCAATATGCGTAATGACACCCCAAAGTTAAAAAAAATATAATTGTGGAAAATAATTTTTTTTTCAATATCAAAAATTTTGTATTGACCATTTGTCTGTATAGAACTATCTTTATTCGTTTCTGTAGATTTACGAAAACATAAATACAAATTCAAAATTGCATTATGGCATCATTGTTTAATAAATTTTCTTAGAATAATTTTCCAAAATAAAAATAATTATAGAAAATGCAATTAAAATTATGTAAACTTGAAAAATTCCATAAAGCTTTTCTAGTTTCAACGACTTTGGTTCATTACTTTTTATAATATATTTAACATTTTTAAACAATTTTACGCCCCAGAATCTCAATAACCCGGACTCCTTAAAGGTTTGTATAACATTAGAAAATTCTTCAATTAATGGATGATTAGCCGAAAATTTAAATACATTTTTAGCTTGAAATAGATTTTCTTTAAGTGAAATAAAATTTTTATATTCTTTTTTGGTATTTAAATAATTTAAGTAAGATTTTTTCGCGATAATAGCAACAGTTGTAAAATTCTTACTTTCATTTAATTTATTAATGACATCAGTTTCCACTTTGAAAAATTTAGAAAAAGAACTTAAATTGTTATCGAGTAATATGGTAAAGTTTCGTGCCTTTATTTCTTCAAAGTTTTTTGGTGGCTTACGATATGGTTGACTTAACCAGAAGTCAAATAAATTTCCAGTGTAAGAGGACTGCATTATAAACGTCCATAGCAACCACATCATAAATATATAACGAGGAAAATTATGAACTGGCATTTTATTCACTCCGCCACCAATTATAATTGAAATCAAATTTAATATTGGTGTTTTGACATTGTTTCCAACAATGTAGTCGTAAATAATAGTTGGCATAAATCTCAATGATATTATTATGATACAAGCAATTATGATAACAATAATTATGCAACACCAAACAACTTTATCGAAAGAAAATAGTAATATTTCCATTGCCGAGTATGGTATTCGTTTCAATACAAGCAAAATTTTCTCTTGATCATAAATTACGTCAGTATTGAAAAATCTTTTGACAGCATATAATTGACCAACTTGAAACAAAAAATCTTCTCCCTGTTAAAATAAATTACATAAAAAGTAAAATATTTTGGATTCTGATGCGGACGGATAAAGCAACAATGCCAAATTTGTTAAAAAAAATAAAAAATAAAAATAAAAATCTATATATATTTTCTTACCCCCAGTTCATACGTTAAATTGAATATATTTGACAATTCTGTTAAAATTTTTCCTTCATATCCCGCTAAATAAACTCCTGAACTGTTACGTTCGCAAGTGATATAAGGGGCAGAGTTTTCGCATTTTATTACAATCGAGCATGAGTTGAAATTTTTTGAAAAATTGTGCGATGATATAACATCATCATTATTAAATTCTCCATTTTTATATTCAATTAAAATTTCTGAGGTTAATTTATTATTGATTTTCCAGCAACTTCGTGCATTAAATTGATTGAGCTTCGAAAATTTTATGGCAGTACCTGTTTCTATTAAAATCGAAAAATTAACGTCAACGGAACTTTCATAAAAACTTTGCAAATTTGTTTTTGCATTCACTACGATAAAAGATGTTATTATTGAAGACTTAGATAAATTTGAGTGAATGTATTGATATTCTCTAAAATGTTCAAAAACAAATATAGAAATCAGTATACTAGTGAGACAATTGTTAACATTTATTATACCTACTTCATATTTTGATAAGAATCCACGAAAATAATTTTATTTTTAATATTAGATTCATAACATTCATTCTTTTTGATATATGCAATTTCAATTTTAATAAAATCAATAGATTTTGCGACCAATGTTATTATATTTTTACAATAATTTAAATTTTCATTAGAATCAACTCTGACTACTAAAAAAGCTTCATTGTCATTTCTATGGTAATAATTTTTTTCTATAATTTTCATAATAGCACTGGCAATGTTGTACACTTTTGAGGATTCTTGAAACCTTACCAAACTCAGTACTGGAATAATTAAAGCCAAATCGGCTATATATTTGAAGCTAATAAGCATAGTCATAAGGTTTTTTTTTTTAAATAAAACAAGCATAAAAATCTTGTCGAAATGTGTACTGAAACTGGTAACATTATATCAAAAGTATGAGTATATTATACGAATTTCAAACTAAAAAATAAAAATTAATTGAAACTACTAGCATTATAAATATTAATGTGATTGCTAAATTTTTATAATATTATAATATATTACGTAACTGTGACGTGTGTTTAGTTTCCATGTTTGATAAAAATTATAATAAAATTAAACTTTCAAATATTGTTTCCTGCTATAGATCGGAAGAAATTAGAAATTAACTTCATTATGATATTAGGGCTGCTCTGACATTGACCCATATTGATGATATAGTTACAAAAACGAGAAAATGCAATTTAGTCATCATCATATTGAACTAAATTTTACCAAATCTTCCTAATAAAATTTCTCATATACATATTTTAATTTTTAAAATTTAAAATAAAAACTAGAATATTAATCACGTTGCGAAACAAAAATCCAATTTGAACTAATAAAGTTAATTTTCATATAATTTTTTTAACAGATTGTTCTACCCTTATACAGAGATACACTTTAACCCTGCGTGATTCCTAAAATTAAATATTAAATTGTTAATTTAATGAAGTGATGGATTAATAAAAAAATATTAATTTATAAAAATGGTTATTTTATTTTTATTTTACATTATTATGTTTAAAATAAATTCAAACTTCTTCGTATTTTCATATTTATTTGAAAGCCTTTTTGAATACTTTTGCAGTACTGACAAAAAATGTTTGGGTCAATTGGTATACCTGATGTTATTTCAGTTTTAATGATTTATCATAGAGATATCATTATGGGACGATGAAAACTTTTTTAAAAGAGGGAAAAAAGATGGATTGTTTAGAACTCTTAGTGCTTAATTTTTTTTTTAATATATCGTTATAGTCGCTTGTAAAATCTAAATGGTCATTGTGTATAAAAACCTCATATTATACGCATATATGTTAAATGGCATTGGAAGTGGAAAAATGTTTAAGGAAAACAAATCCTTTGTATATTTATTATTCTTAGCTGAAGCTTCAGTATATTTATTAAACAAACGTTAAAATTCATTTTAGAATCGATATAATGGGAAATATAACATGGGAAAATCTCAAAATTTTTACTCTGTTTTTAATCTAAATATAATAAACATGAAATTTAATTTCTTTAAAAGTAAAAAATTAAAATAAAAAAAAACAGTTAACCGAATTTTCTTCCAAATGGAAAAACTTTACGTCTGGGTATGAAGCAAAATGGAATAAAAGTACAATCAAAATGCTTGTTTTCTGAATTTCTATAGCTATAATTTTTTTTTTTTTAATTTTATATTTTTCTTTGCAATCGAATAAAAATTTATTTTCTTAAAGTAGATTTTATTTTAATAAAAATCTGATAAATTTTATGTTTTATTCGTATATACACGTTATATTATATATTTTGCATATTATCCTTCAATTGAAAGAATAATAATCCTTGCTGGATAGTACGAAAAAAAAAAAAAAATTAACAAAAAAAAAACCCCAGAGGAAACTTTTTAACAATACCGCATTAATCGAAAACAATCTTTTATAAATGAGAAACATAAAAAATTATATTAAGTTTTAACATAAAAACAAAAATCATGATTAAAAGTAAATTCTGTATAGTAAAGTTGTAGTTTTATGTGAAAAAAAAATGTATGCTATACTTATTTAAATTGACCATCAAAAACCAAAAAAAAACTATGATAATTGGTTAGTCTCTTAGTTGGATAATAAAACATTTTCCCTAAAAGACCTAAGGAGTTTTTAATTTTTTTTTTTTTTTTTGCATAAATCAAACCATTGACATAATTTTTTAAAATGCAATGACAATTCAAACATAAGTTTTCTCAAAATAATGATTTGTCGGCGGAAGTGCGCTGGCCGGCATTAAAAAATTGTAGAAGGAAAATTAAAGTATGAAATTTTTAAATAAATTAGTTTCCTTTTATCGCGTCCATAATTTGGTACACCACTGGTTTCTAATAATTTCATTCATAATAATTCTCCTGCTTAAAAAAAAAATTATTTCCACACTAATTAAAGTTTAATGACATAAAAATAAAACCAATTTTAAATTTTTTCATTTTTGAATTATATCAATTTCCTTTCTTTTTTTTCTTTTAATTACAAAATCCCAATTAATATTTTTTAGTAATTCTGATAATTTTGTATTTTTAACAAGGATAATAATTTTCTTTATTATATAAATAGCATTGTTTTGAATGAAAAACACGCAATATTTTCTTTTTATATTTAGAAAATAAAAAAGAATTTTTTTTTTCATTTCCATTTTCATTTACATAAAATTTTGTGTGTGTGTTTTTTTTTTTTTTGGTTTTTTCTTCAATCATTTTTAGCTTTTAAAATAATTTTTATCTTTTATCATCATCAGCATAATTTTATATGTTGTGCGTATATTTTAAAAATTTGATACAAAAGAAAAACTTCACTCTCTTTTCTAATCTATTTTTGGTCTATTCAAATTTTTGATCCTTTGTCTATAATAAATGTTTGTTTTATTTCAGTCTATAATAATACGTGGGAGTTTTTAAGTAAAGTATATCCATTACAGGCAAACATAATTTAAGATAGCATTAAATAGTTTTATACTAATCAAATTTTCAGGAAAACTTTTTCGTAGTATTCAAGTGAATAAATGGATTTTAAGAGCCATAATTGCGAAAAAATCGTTTTATAGTTCTGGTTTAACTGTAGAACCGAATCTGGAGTGAAGTGATTTTCTATTAGAGAATCATGACATGGCTGCAGAGTTTGTGCGCTGTATTTTAAAATTTTTAGTTATTGGGCCTAAATTGATCTAAAAAAAAACTCGAAAATATTTTATTGAGATTGATCAGCTAAGGAAAGAGATAATAAATAAACGCAAATAATTTGCGCAATGAGTGCTCTTAACCCCCAATTCAGGAGTTATTCCTTAAATTTTGTTCAGTATAGTAAACAAATTTTTTTTCTCGGTAAACGCAGTATTTCGTACAAACCTAAATAGTAAATACTATCGTGTTTATGAGAATCACCTGTGTTTGAAAACTTATTTTTTTCTTGCTATCCTTAAAAATTATTCTTTAGACTTTTAAAAGTTTTTTTGCTCCTAAAAAAATTTTAAACAATTTTTTGAAAATATTTTTTTTTTGCAAAAAGAATATTTTTTGTTTTGGTTAAGTTATATAAAACCTCAACAAAAAAGGTAATAATAACAATAACGTTAATGCTAACTTTGTATTCAGAAATATTTTTCTATAAGAAATGTATATAGTGGCCATAACTTTAAGAAGAAGTACGAGTTATTTGACAGATAAAATTGAAATTCTACATGTTGTAAGGTACCGTCCAGTTTTAAGGTATCAACAAGAAATTAATTTCTTTTGGAATTGCACATTGAAAAATTTTTTTTCGATAAGCTTCAGGGATTAAATGTGCAAGTAGAAAAGAAAAAGTTTTTAATATACTAACTTATGATAAAATTTGTATTTTTATTTTATAGTAAAGTCAATAGTTTTTTTTAATACTTTTTTTTATCTTTTTTTTTTTTTTTTTTTGTTTAAAGAAGTTAAATTCTTATCCATGGGAAGTGTTTTGTAATTCAATTTTTGTGAATTTTTACTAACATTTCATTTTGAGAAATTTTTCGTTTTTGGGAAATGCTTTTTTTGTTAATTTTTTCATTTTAATTCAAGGTCCATCGAAAGTTTTTGTTAAGTTAGTGTTAATACAAAAAATCCGATAACACTAGTTAAACTGTAGGAACAAATAATTTTTTTTTTGGTATATTATGAAATTTTATCAGACTACTGGAAAATTTTAGAATTTAATTAAATTAAATTATCCAGAGTAAAAATACTTGAAAAAAAATCCATCTTTTCCAAATATAATGTAGTATGAGATTTAAAAAATTTAATTCCCCTTAAAACTAATGTAGTTTCCATTACGATCATATAATATATTCTATATAAATTTTTTAATTTCTTAAACTTGATGCATTTATATTTCGAAACCAATTATTTTTATATTTAATTGTACCCATCCCAAAAAAAAAAAGAAGAAAGATACTATAAAACAAATTTTATTAGCAAAATGTGTAAATGGGAATTATATGGACGTACACTATATTCAAAAGTACTTGTACATTATGTTAGACATAAAATGTACATTTTGGATATAATTTTCTACAAATCGAGGAAAATAAATGAGAATAGTTTTTATTGTTGTGAACTGTAGGTTGTATCATACATTTATTTAATCCAAAACTCACGAAGAAATTTTTAGTTTCCACTCAAGAAAAGAGTTTATTTTAATCATAATTTTAATTTTTTTTTTAATAGTTTCACATAGTTACATGGGAAATAGAGTTAAAAATTTCATAATATTATTTTCCATTCTAACAAGTAGTATATTCATATTTTTTTCTATCACTGTATAATTACCATATATAATATTAACAATATCTTTTACATAAAAAGGTTATAAAATGGGGATAACTAATTTCATTTTTAACTGCTTAAGGATATTATACTCTTCTCTGAGGTAAAATAAACTTTAAAGTCTTGTTGGCACGATAAAAATAAAAAACCAGAACTTTTCCTTTCCTATTTATTTTCTAATTATTAAATTGAAAAAAAAAAAAGAACCACTTATAAAAATATATGTCTTGCCGTTTTATAATTTTCTAGAAAAGATATTGTGAATTGAGTTTTTTTTAATCAAGATTTTTAATTATTCAATTTTTTTTTAAATTTTTCTAATTTCTTTCATTAGAGCAGATTTTTTATAAGTTTTTGGGTTATGAAGAAATTGATGTGTTAGTAATAAAATACAGATTATACTTAAAAAAAAAGACGTTTTTAGTTGCCTCATAGAGCTTAGAACCCAGTATGTCAATTAAGCTTTTATTTAATACTAGAAAATATTCCATGACATCTTATCTTTATTTAAATATATTGAAATAACTTGTACTTTTTGCCTAAGCGTAAGTTTTTAACTTGTGCAGCCGCAATAAACTTGAAAATCAATATTCTTGGAAAAGAATAAAATTATATTATTATAACTGAGTTCAATCGAACAAAATTATTTTATAAAGTTAAGCAATTTTATTAAAGTGGTAAGTAAGAAGCTTTAATGTAATAAAAGATATTCATGTTAAGGGTATACTTACAACATATTTTATGGTAAGAAAAAGAAAATTTATTAGTTGGTTATTGACTTGGTCAGTTGTTTATGAGTGCATTGTGCTAATATTTTTTTTTCGTACTATATTCTTCTGTAAAGTTCTTATAAGATGTTTAATATCTTTTAATCTTAAAATTTTATAATTTTCTGATCTCAAAATCTTATAAAGAAATTATTTTGAGATAATTGTTTTCAACAATAATTATAAAGGAAAGAATAATTAGTTATGTACCTACATTGTACAAATTTGTTATCTGTAAAATTTTTAACCAATAATCTTTTAAAATAAATTACATAAATGGTAATCAACCCTAATGAATGAAAAATCCAACACCATATATCTAATAGCTTATAAATTTACATTTATATTACTCTACAATGCTTGGAAAGTTGCTTAAGTTCACATTCATAAGAAACTTAATTTCATAGCACTTTAATTTCATTAATGATTCGATTGACACCATTTCATTTATCCTATAATTGTGATCGAATTTCTTCTGATTAATTTTTCTTACATTGAGCAAAGTTTAAATAAATTCGATTTAAAAAAAAACAAGAAAAAAAAATATTAAAAAAAAAAAATCATATTTCCTAAAGCAATTTTGGTTCAAAATAAATCATTATGAAAAACGATAAAGTTATATAAGGTCAAGGATTTATACAGAAATTACGCATAAATTTTTCACACTTACTTACATACACATTCAAATGATATACAAATTTACTTGTTGACACTTTTCATAAAAAAAAAAAGCCCACGCAATTTTTCTAATTTTTATTTTATATGAATGAATATCAAAATAATATATAAACAAATCCCTAAATTGTAACTTTTTGTTTCGTCCTTTAACACTATATATGTATAGCAGAGGTCTGCAAACTTTTTTGGTCATGGGTAAAATTCGCCTATGATGAGATTTTTTTTAAACTTCTAGTGCAATTTTAAAAAAAATAGTTAAAACAAAAGTTAATTTATTTATTATCCAGCAAACTGGGATTAACAAAAAAACAATTGCTGGAAAAACTTTTATATGCAATTGTTGTAAACAAAAAATTTTTATATGCAATTGTTGTGAGCAAAAAATATATTCATTGATTTGGGAACTACTTCACAATTTCGGAGCGGGAAACATGAAATGATGCTATGGGTCACCAAGTGACCCACGGGTCATAGTTTGCCTGCCGCTGCTATATAGCATACCTATTCGTATTATACACAGATAATAATATAATATTAAAATAATAAAATTAATTGAGTATCATCCATTGTAGAAAATTCTTTGTTAAGAAGAGAAAAAACATAATTTTTGTGGTTTAGAGAAAGAATTTGGTTTGGTTTTATTATTAGTACAAAAAAAATTGTTTTTGGTTTAGGATTTGGTTTAGTTTTAGTGTTACATAATGAATCATATATATTTTTGCGAACCTAAATAAAGTATCATTTAATTTCAAGAATTAGATTGAAGAAATAAAGAAAATTTGTGGAAAATATGTTTTTATGTGTGTTGAATATTTTACAAAAGTAAGCTATATTCTTTGATTTAAGAGGATTTTTCGGAAATTATTATTTTCAATCTTATTCACAAACAAAAAAAAATTTCATTGTTATTTCACTAAAATTCCAAAGTGTTCATTTTAATCTCAAACAAACTATCAAATTTCAACTCGATAGAATTCTACTTTAACATGTTTTATGATGTTAAATGACATTAAATTAGATTATTTCTATAATAATAATAATTCATAAAACATAAACTTTGATTGCATAAATTTTGTGAACATACATGATAATATCTTTTAATTTCAGTATAATCATAAAAATGAAGAGATTGAGTAAATTAGACTATGTATAACACATACATACAGTTACGGTCAAAAAAATAGAACCCCTCATATTTAAAAATTTTAGGATTTTCTTAAGTTTAATTTTTTTTTATTTAAAAAACGCTTTAAATTTTTGTTAATTAAATACAAATAATTTTTTAAGTAAATTTTTGATATTTTTCAAAATTATATAAATGACGCCACGCCAAAAATTTACCACAAAGATATTGCCAAACAAAAACATTGCTTCTATTTATTTGACCATAACTGTATGCATGTGCAAAATTAACTTTTATGATTTTTTGTGTTTGTTTTTTTTTGTTTTTTTCATATTATTAAATGCATAATATTTACTTAATATGAAAATGTATAAGAAAATTTTTAATAATAGTATAGTGAAAACATTTTAATTAAAATTATGTGTCTTGAAATTGTAATTAAAAAATATACATATGTTACGTGAAATTAAAACCATATAAAATTTTTACCATTAGAGTTTATTTTTGTCTACTGACATTGCTCAATAAAAATTTCTGACCCTTAGAAATTTATTAATTTATCTGGTTTTAGTTTTGACAAAAAATTTGCGATAATATAGCATAATCATTTTTACTTCATCAACCACATTACTTTTGATCTAATAGTTAAAAATTTTACAAACTTTTTTGGAAAATGATATTTAATAGTAAAAGGGAAAATGGAGGTAAAAACCCTTGTGTGAAAATTTAAGATCAAAAATCAAATTTCATTTAGTCTAACAGTGTTTTATAACTCAAGACCAGAAGTAATAAATAAAAAAATACATATCTACATGATTTTAGGATATCTATTAATATTAATTTATAACTTTAGGTTTAGAGATTTATGGTTAGAATAATAATATTTTGATTTCTTTGCATTTTTTATGCTTAATAAACAAAACAATTTGGTTTTATGCAAACCAAAAGATAATTTTGTAACTTACATCTATATACCAAAGGTTAGAATAAAGAAATTTCATGACTATGAAAATAAATGATAAGATATTAAGTTTAAATAAAGAAGTTAATATAAGAAATGTAAGAAATTTTTTTTAATCTTCTCATTTTCTTTCAAATTCCATTTTGTATTATAAAAAAGCATTAACTATTTAACTTCCACTTCGACAAATATTATCTTAATAGTGTTAGAATGGAAATTTTTATTCCGATTGTCTTATTTTGCACTAACGCCTTTATGAAGAACATTGATGGGTTTTTTTTTTTTACCTTCAAACGACTTTAAACTTGGGTGTAAAAAATATATTTTTATACACTTATGCTTAGAGTTTGGGGACAAACAAACAGTACATTGATTTTTCCATTCAATGGATAATATTCTTTAAATTTATTACTTTTTTGCTTTATAAGTATACTTTTCTCATAATTGTGTGTAGGTATATATTTTTATCCGCAAAGATCAAGTAACAAAAAAAAAAAAAATTGTATTAAATTGTTTATAGGAAAATTCCTTTTATCTGCTGGAATGAACTAAAAAAGAATTATTAAATTACATTCAGTGTAATATAGAACAGTGAGTCTTGTTTTCATATACTTTTTGAAGGTTAATGTAAGTCCGCCTATACAATATTAAACAGAAATTAGGAATAGCAGAATGATAAATAATTTTTTCTCATATATACCATATATAACTGTATACTGTTTAGGTCAGCCAAGATTATCTATTATTATTTTCAAGAGTCAAAAAAGAAAATATATTTAATACGTAATTTTTGTTTATAAAAACATAAAAATTTATAAATATAATATATCTTTCAAATTAATATTATCAACAATATGAAATGATAAATAATGATAAAAAAATAAACATAATTTTTATAGAGAACGAAGATTATAACTATTATATATAGAGTTAACGGAAAAATCATGTCCAAATATTTATAAATTGATTGGAATTTTTTTTTTTTATCTTTCATACCTTTATTTGTATGCAGTTAATACGAAAAAATTGGATAATATTTATAAATATATGGAATAAGCCGATAATATGCAACGATAGGGTGATAATATTTGAATGTAACCAGATAGTAGAGACTGTCGACTATGATAAGCTAAACTTGAACTGCAACAATCGAGTAAATTATAGAATATTTGCATAAAATATAATGCTTTAGAATGGTATGAAATAATAATTTATATAAAATTTAAATATATACAATAGTTGGAGAATATGAAATGCGGATAAAAATTTGTTAATAATAATAAAAACATGATAATTTAGTAACATTATATAATTCTAATTATGTCATCTACTAAGTTGGATCATTCAGACTTAAGTTAAGATTATGCCAGATCATTGAATTTGGCATAATATAGTGCTCCTCTAACACTTCTGCTAAAATTTTATTTACTATAAAAAATATTTATATAATAAATAAAACTTGAATAACACAAGGACAATAATATTATCTTAATAGTCAATATTTTCTTATTTTGATTATCATATGTAATTAAATTTATGATAAATGTCATTCATAAATTTATTAACAACTTCTGTATAGTACAATGATTGTTTGTGGTATAATTTTTATATTTATTAACTATTTATTTTTGTTTTGTTTATTATTATTTTCTTGCGTTCGGTAACAGACATCATTTTCTCATGGGAAAATTAATTTCGAAAAAAAAAAAGGAAAAACTTTTTATTGGATTCTATTATAAAATATATGTATATCTATTTGACTTTATATAAATCATTTAAAAGTATACATATTTTTAAATCTCTTTAAGGTCAAAATTTAAAAATCTTCAAATTAGATCTGACCATTTAAATTTATCCTTTCTTAATTCAATTTTAAGATATGTAAATGTAAAATATTCAGATATTTTTCTTTCTGGAACTTAATTGGTTAAATTATTTATTTCCCATTGCCAAGAGAATATAGAATTCTACAAAGTAAGTAATAATCCATGTATACAAAAAATATACACAAATCTGACTACACTAGACCTCTCTAAAATAAAAACTGTTTGGTACTAATATATGTCTGCTTCGCGTTAGAAATCTTAAATCGTTGTGGGCCAGATGTTAAAATCTATCGCAATTACGTAAACTATAATAAAATAAGGTAAAATGTAAAAAATTTAGATCAAAAATTTTTGTTTGACTACATATTAAGTTCAATGTTGACGAATATATTTTTGGAATAATTTTGAAGAAGATATTGAACATTAAAATATTTGATATTATAAGTAGCGACAATTTTATTTTATTTTTTTTTTTTTTCAAATTTTATATATTTGAGCGCTTAACATTTGAAATTTTTTGTGTACTTCTTTTTTTTAAAGTAAATAAAATTTTCTTTTTTTTTTTAATAAATTTGCATTTTATTTAATAAAAATTTAGAGAATTACAGCAAAAAAAAATATTTTTCAAAATCTATGTCAACCAATCTCTGCTCTGTATTTCATTTTTAAATTTAATTTACAATCTTTATTTATATGTTATTTCTATATGTTTTCAGATGCAAATTTGTGTTGAAGTCATAGAAAATTGTATATATGTATATGAAATGAATTGCTTAAAAGAAGATAAAAAACACATTTCAAAAATTTAAATGAAAATCTTGACTAAAAGAGATATGCAAATTAAATATTTCTATGATTTGTTATTCAGCAAAACTAAGTTTATTGATACTTACTAAAGAGACTAGACTTTATTATATAGGTACTATATATGTATTGGAAACTCCCAGACACGTCACTTAAAAATTTTGCTTCACCATTTAAACGATTATGTGGTTATTATAAAATTTGAATATGTTTTAGAAAATTGAATTTAATACAATTTATTCCATTTTTGATCATAAAATAAATTCCAATTTATTTTATGATTTATTTTATCATTTATATAAAAAAAAACTATATTGTAAATATTTTTCTCTCAAATTTTTTTCACGAAATTTTTAATTTAGACAAAATTTAATAAAGTTTGATATTAACATAAGAACTTACATCTTAATTAATTTAAATAAAAACATTATTTTAATCGAATAAATAAACTGTTAATTCAAAAAAAAAAAATTTAATTATCATTTAAAAATTAAAAATAATGGTAATGATAAGTTCGGCAGTATTAGGTGCTGCTACTGGCACAGGACTAGCATTATTAGTTGCTGTTACCATTGTCATGTACAGATATTATTTACTTCGAAAGCGGAGTAAAGAATGGGAAGAATTGGATAGATGGGAAGAAACGAAAATTATGAGAAAAGTTAAATTGAAGGTGAGTAAATATATTTTAAAATAATATTTTTATTTCAAAATAAATATATAAAAAAAGCACAGAAATTATTTTTTTTTTCGTTAATCGTTGAAATAAATTTATATTATAACATCAAAATTATCAAGTTTACTTAATACTAGGTACATATTTTCAAAATTCAATAAAATTATAAAATCCAATATTCTAGAATTCTAGAAATTTCATTTGTTGCAGTCTCTATCTAAATTTATTACAAAATAAAAGTATAATTTTAGGAGCTAAAATATAGTCCTACCTGAAAGTAGGCAACATAATAAATTATTATTCAAGAAAATAAAATAATTACGTGCTTTTTTAACTAAAAATATAAAAAGAAAAAGCTTTTCATTATGATGTTAAAAAAAAGAACCATAAATAAATGTTATCAAAATTCGAACCATAAAAGCTTTAAATTACGATAAAAGTTTTGAATTATACAAAAAATTTACTAAGGACTTTTAAAAGCTTGTCAAATTTATTATGAAAAAGGATATTTTTTAGCAGTAAGGACAACAACACTGTAAAAAGTAAGTACATTTTATTTATTTATTGTAAATACAAATTTCCTAAATTTTCCGGTATTAAATTTATTCAAAAAAATTTCGCAAAATTTTAAATTATTCTTAAGAAATATTTTTTCAAAGACAACAAATATGTATCCTTCTTTTTTTTTAAATTTTATAGTTAAACTTTTCGACGTCGATTGAAATATTTTTGCATAGTGAAAAATCTCATTCGGAACTACCTCATATATGATAAACTGAATTTTTACATTCGATGAGATAAAGAGTGATAAATTGAGATAAAGAAAGTGAATATTTAGGCATTGTTACGCTTGAAATTGGTCAACTATTTTCATAGTACAAGCATTTTAGTGTGGGACGGACGGACAGATAGAAAATCAAAATTTTCGATGTAAAACGGACCAACAATAGAGTTTCATGGTAATTTTTTCTGTACCGAAGAAAAATTTAATATATTGTGTTGAAACTAAGAATGGAACTGAAATGACAATTAAATATTTTCCCACTACAAAATGAGTTTTACATTCTATCACGTCATAGTTATGTATGAAAATTATAGGACAAAATAAATACTTTGAACTTATTCCTTCATTTAGAATTTTTATGTAACTACTATAAAATAATGTCGCCTCAAGCGATCAGGATTTTTCTACAACATAATTTTTGTGTTGCCCCAGATCTAAATTATCATTATTAAAATTTTCCGAATTTGATTTTAAAATTTATGTACATATATATATAATTATATTTATATATATTAAAATAAATATGTATCTTCTTTTTCTATTATTAACAAATTAATAATAATAGTAGTTAAATTTTTATCAAATATTTTCATCAAAATAAAACTAAATTATAAAAATAATATTCAGCCCTCTTTCCATAAGTATAAACATAATTTAAAAACATAATTTTTCATTCAAAACATTATCCTACAATTTTTCCATATTATATTATTAGCCCTTTTTATTTTTGATTTTCGCCATAGGCAATTGTAAAGTAAAGATAGTAGGTATATTGAAAAATCTATATATATAAATATTTTCTTAATTTTTAGATTCAATGCCAAAAATTCAGGGCTTTTCCTTTTCTGTTTTATCGTTTTTTGTTAACAATGTTTACTTGAAAATCACTTTTCAAAAACCCAATTTTCTTCATTTTTTTTACTAGCACAACATTAAATATTTTTTAGTGAAAAATTAAAAATAATTTGGACCCAAGTACAATATATTTTCCATACAAAATATCAATTTAAATTCAGTTGTTCAAAACTCTTCGAAACAAAACCCCATTTTAATTATTCATAATGTTTTTCCTATTATTATTAATAAAAAAATTTTAAGTTGATTAAAATCTTGTTACAATGTAATAATAGTTAAAAATTTATCTACCCAGTATATATCCTTTAGGTATATTATGTACATATATCTTTTTTTTTTTTTTGCATATCATTTTGTAACTTCATAAAATTCTAATATAAAATATTAGAAAATTATATAAATATGAAGGTCCTGGCGGGTGCATCCTTTTAAATGTATAAAATACCCTTTAAATTTAAATTATAAATAAAAACAAAATAGAAACCCCTTTTTATTTTTAGCTATAAAAATAATAAATAAAAAAAATATATATATTCTGTCTTTTTTATTTTAATGAGAATAAAACGTAATCAAGAACTTATGTTCAAAAAAAATGTGTGCAGCAGTAGAAGCAGTATTTCAATTTCAGCCATTATTTAATGGAAAACATATCTAATTTTATTCGGCTTATAAAAAAAAGGGGTTGTTCGTAAAAATGAAGAGTACATTTATCTATATATAAAAAAAAATTTACAACATAAATGAATTATTCTAAAAATGGTAATATAAGTTTAATTTGTTTCAAAAATGTTTTTTTAATAACAAATGGCCGGAAAAATTCAAATTTTTCTGCTGTAATAATAAAAAAAATTCTAATTAATGGATAACTTAAGCGGATATGTCTCCTAAAAAAAAAAATTTTTTGCTTCACTATATTAAGTAGAATTTTACTAACAATAAAAATTTTTTTTATAGCAGAATTCGCTAAAAATTTGTACATAAACATAAAATAATACCAAAACAATTCTAGAAAGTATTGAAAAGGAATCCTCAGTTTTTAGAAGCCGATTATGGCTTTTTAGGACCAAATTTGACAACAGTATGCGGCCTAACCTTTTGAGACATTTTTTAGCTACGTAAATTTGTTTGATTTATTTAGTTTTTTACCATTTCAATCAGTTTTATTAATGAGAAATTCTGAAATTTTGCTTGCTCTTGCTAACAATAGTTACTACAATCAGCTGCCAAAAAATCTATCAACTCCATTTGAAACAAAATATCCGTGATTGAAATAAAGTTTAAGAAAATAAGAAATCATGTTTGAAGAAACATTTTAATTCTTAAATAATTATTTTTTGATAAAGAAAATATTTCTTCAATGAAAAAATACATATAATAATAGTAATTTTGTTTTTTTAACCAATGATAAACTTCGAATTTCTTTTGAATACATTTAATTCAATATACCTTTTTCTTTAAGTATCATTATAGCTCGTGTACGAGTTTTTTGTTTTATTTATTTATTTTATTTTTACAAATAAAAAAATAGAGTAAAAATTTACTGCGGAAGAAACAAGAAAATGCGTTTACATAAATTAATATCCAGAAAAAATTGCAAATTTCTTACATTACATTACATAAAATTTTAATATTATTTCGATACTGTCATTAAATTTAGTGGCACCGAGCTTAGTATTCTTAACAATATTATATACTTAAAAAATATTTTCTAGAAATGTCAGTTTTAGATTTTCACGATTTTCCTTTTTATGACTTTTGAAAGCATTTTGCAGACATTTAAAATATTCGAAAACTTTATTTAGTGTTTTATGTTACATTTTAGTTGATGAAAATAAACATTTCAAATGTCCTTATTTTTGCACATAATAGATAAAAACTAAAATTTAAAAGCAAATTTGAAATATGACATTAGAAACAAAAATTTACTGTCATGTTTCCGCGATAAGAGACGTTTTGTAGGAAAAAAAACTGTCATCTAACGTAAGTATTTCACATTATGTATAACTATTATACCTACTACTCTATATCTTTTACGATCGTACCAAAATTCAATATGATTCTTAAATGAAATTCAAAATAAAGTTTATTTGTGCTCACTGAAGCACGGAATCTTATTCATAAAAAAAAATAATTTTTTTATTTATATTTTTTTATCATTAAAACAAAATAAAATTTTTATTCTCTTTTTCAATAAAAATGCAAAAAAAAAAAAAACGAAAATAAAAATAAAGTAACAATTTCTATTTGATCCTTTACCGTAAAAGGATAATTAGATATGACAAGAGTAAATAATAATAATAATATTTATGTTTATATTATTTACTTTTTTTTATTGTTAAAAATTTGTAAAAAAAAAATTAACAAAAATAAAAACAAAATTAAAAAAAAAAATATTAATATAAATAGTTGATTTTGTAACATTGTATTTTTCAATATATGTGTGTTCATTAAAAATAAGGTAAAATAAAATATCATACCTTCTAGGATATTAAAAATACCAAATACACTTCATAAAGTCACATAAAACATTTTTGCAACGATTTTATAACTTTAATTTAACTGTAATTAATTAACTAACATAGTGCAAATATTTGAGACTCTTTTTATAATTAATTTATTTATATTGGTGTGTAGAACATTTCAAAATAGTTTTTCCAATTATTATTTCAACTTTAATTGGGTGTTTTCAAAACAAAATGCTTATATTAAAAATGTTTAAAAAATGTTGACAAAAATTTTGAAGTTATAAATTAAGTCATGTTGTAACGTTGTCAAATCATTTCGATATAATTTTTATAATTATTTTTGACTGTTTAAATCAGGTTATAATTTGGTTATGAAACGTTGTGAATAAGTCGTTGAAAATTTATTATGTTTCAAATAATAATATATGTATATAATGATGTAGCTCTTTAGCTACCACTTACAAAAATAAAATTCTTTGGCATCTTAGTAATCGTGAAGATGAAATCCTTGCCATAATTTGATCGACATATAAGAAATCTTGTGAATATACAAATTAAATTTTCTATCAACATCAAAAATCAAATCTTCCTACAAAAGAAGGATAATAACAATTTAGTTTGACTATGTAGAAATTTTTTTTTACTATCCTCGTGCTTATTATTGAATTCATATCCTTAGTTCAGATAAAAATTAAATAATTTATGAGATTTCAATTTAAATTTTCTTTTTAAAAATCATAAACATAAATCATAACATAATATGGTTTTTTTTTTGTTGTAATTCAACAAAAGGATTTTTATTTTTTTTTTTTTGTTTCTTTGGGGTTTTAATTTTGCGGGTAAATTGGATTATTTATGTTCATTGGTGAATAAAATTTTTTTTTGTCTTCTATGCCGGCAAGTTAGATTATGATTATTTATTCATTCAAAAACTACATTAATAATAATAATAATTATAATAATAATAAAAAAATAAAAAATTAAGAATAATTTTATTATAATAACTTGAAATTCAGAATATTTAAATATATTTATTTTTGTTATATAAACTATCTATACGGATACATAAAGTTAGAAAAAATTTACCCGACATACATTATTATTAGTCCTTGAGACATTTTTTTTTAACTAACATCAATATTATTAAAGTTTAAATTTTATTTTCCTTAAAAAAAGTAAAATTTTAACTAATCAACGAAAATGTTATTATTTAATGCTAAACTGTTTTAAGCTAAATTGGCAAGCTAATTGATTCCAGTTTAACGGAAATTAAAAAATAGAGTTAAATATAATTATGTATTCAGAAAAATGAAAAGCCCAGACTTGTAACCAAAAGTTCAGTTCTTTATGCAAATTTGATCAATTTTCTAATTTAATGGTTTATGTTTGCCCAGATCGATCGTATCTGTCCTATCTGCTTATGGTCAATTGCAAAACAAATTTTAAATTTTAAAAATTTTAAATTATTTTGATATTTGTTTGAAGCTTTAGGCTTTGACTTTTAAATATTTTTATAAGCAATCGTAGAAATTTTTTAGTTTCTAATTTAATGCCTAAAATTCTTCAAACTTATTACCTAAAAGTTGCAAAATCTATTATAGCGACTGAAAAACATTTTTCCGACATTTTACAGAAACCTTTTATTGAGAATGATCTTTCAAGTTCTTCTAGGGTTTTCAACTTTCGAAATTAATATTTATTCATAATTTGAAGATAAAAGTACAGTACGGTGCCAAAACGGCTATATAGCATTCAATATTCCCAAGAATGTTCAAACATTTTCTTCGAATAAAATATTCTGATTTGAAAACAAATTATTTTTATTTCTATTCATTGAAAATTTGTTAATTTTCTTTTTTTTTGCATTGAAAAATAGGATACTATATTGATCCTTATATTGTCATTTCTATAATTGTTGTTTAGATGAATTATATATACGAAAAAAAATATCATTATGTCACTTCAAGATAAAAAAAAAAAAAATTAAATTTATGAATCTTAACATAAATAGTTCTAAGTGTTCCAAAAAAAAGAAAAAAAAAAGGTGTCATTCTTGAAAAAAAAAAATATGTTTTATGCTTTTTCTTTTATCCTTTTTTTTTTTTTGAAGTAATAAAAAATAATCGTAAAATTAATTTTTATTATCCTTAATAGTGTTAAATGATTTTTATATAATGGTGAATAAATGAAAAAGAAATGCCAAGAGAAACCCTACAGAGATATTATAGATAGAAGTTATTTCTTCTATACAATATAGTTTTTCCTCAAATAAAGTACTTTTTTTTTCATGTCCTCAACATTATTTAACTATCGATAATTGAATGGATATTAATATAATAAAAAATAATATCTAAGTAAACTTTTGTAATTGATAAATTTGAAATTACATTCCGCTGCGAAATGTGCCTTTTTAGCTTTTCAAAATATTTCCTTCTTGTTCAAATAGTTTGAATTCAAATAATTGTAATTCAAATTAAAAACAATTAAAATATTGCAAATGAGCTGAAATATTTGGGATTTTATAGGTAGATTTTTACATTTTCCTGCATAGACTTAGGAAAAAAATTTAAACATTTCCCCATCAAAAAGAATAAATTTTTTTCTATATTACTGAAGCTTGATTAACAAAACAGATTTTATTTCATAAGTCAATTTCAATAAAATTAAATTATTTTTTATAATTGAGCTTATATAAATGAAGTGTCGTTGACAATAGTGACGTTTTATTTGAATCAGTGTCATGTAAGACAATGAAATAAACATAGTTTTATCACTATTATTTTATCGCAGTCCAGATAAAATTTGTAGAATGCCATATTTTAGAGAGAAATGTGCATATATTCGTAAACTACTTCAAAAACCCCTCATTATTATTACAATATCAAAACTAACAACAATATAAAAAAATCCAAAATAAAAAAAAAATACTAAATTGCAATGAAAGGTCCTTAAAATTAACAAAAGTAGATTTTATTGCATCAATAATTTTTATTAATTTTCCTCTATTGACTTCTGAATAATTGCATATAGTAGTATATATATTGCACTTAAAAGTATACAAATAAAAAAAAATATATGTTTCTTATTCAAACAATATATACAAAAGGACTCACTTTATAGTTTTGTTAATAATAAGGATAAAATAAATTGTATTTTTGATTTCTTTGGCGTTCACTTTTAATGATTACCAAAATTACAATAAATTCTTAGAAGAAAAAAAATAAAATTCTACAGTCTTTTTGTTGTTGATTATTTTTTATTGTAAATAAATTTTTACATGAGATACGACAAAAACTAACAAATTGTACATATGTTTGTACTTTTTTTTTTAATTGATAAAAATTGATTTTTTTTTCAAGATTGAATAAAAAAAAAAATAAATAAATTTTAATTTAAAAAAAGGTGCAAAAAATTATTATTTTTTGGAATTTTTGAAATAAAAGTACGAGCATGCATTCTACGAATTTTTTGCTTAAAGACACGCGTTTTTCTTTAAGGTGTATGTGGCACCTGCTCACAAAGATTATCAATTTTTGATTCGTATAACAATGATTGTGGAAATATGCCCGTGCTCTCTCAATGGATAAAATTATTGAAAGATAATTAGAGTGCGTTCAGGCGGTCACGGGAACATTTTTATTCTAACAAAATTAAAAATTTAATTCTCAAAAACAAATTGTTGAAACAAATGAATTATAGCAAAAATTGCTAGTTTTTATTGTTTTTTTTTTCAAGCGAAGAATAAAATTAGTTTCTGTAACTTTTTATGTTGAATTATATCAATATACGAATCGATACAGAAAAATGTAAAATTGCGAGCTTCTTTTCCTTTGCTTTGATAAATATAGCTAATCTTGCTATGTAATACACTAGTTCGCATTGCCCTAGCTGTCTGTTTTTTCAGTGAAGTAATTAAAATCTAATCATTTATGATTAACCTTGCCAGTAATGCCATTTCAAAGACAATTGAATGAAGATAATTTTAACAATTTAATTTTTGTCGCTACGATTAAGAAAGTGCGGAAATGTCCACAATGGCGGAAAATATGTGGTTGTGGAATACAATTTTTAAATACTGTACTATTTTGTGGTTCTTTTCATATCATACTCAAATAACTTTAGGATTTTCACGAAACTTTTCTCAAGTCTATAAATTTGATTTGTAGAAATTTTCAGGTTAGAAAATAAATTAAGGAAACATTAGAAAATAAACAGAAAAACACAAAAAGTAGTGTAAAAAAAAGTTAAAAAATAAACCAAAAACATAAAAAAGATACTTTAAAAATTTCTATGAATGAAAATGTGAAACGCGCGCAACTTTACAAAGAAAAATATTTGGGGTATAAAAGAAACATTTTTTTTCATGTTTTGCAGACATTTAGACTCCTTTGCACGCTTAACAAAATAGAAAAAGGACTCAAGAAAATAATTGGTATTGTTAACAAAAAAAATTCAATCTTTTTTTGGAAGAAAATAAAATTAAATTTTCTATTCTTAAAAATTCAAAAAAAAAAAAAAAAAATTCATTTTGATTAAAGAAAAGAAAAATTAAAAATTAACGTGCCAAATGAATTGTTCTCAAAGGACTTGTTATATTTCGAAATTAATAATAAAAAATTATTTTATTTTCAGTATTTTTTTGTGGAAAAATTTTATGAATGGCCACACAAAAATTTTGATTTTATATCAAGCCGACAGAATTATGGATATTTTGTTTGGTTTTTTTTTTATTAGAGTTAATACCGCACTTTCATATCCCGAAATCAAACACACTTTAATCTCATAAATAAAAAAAAATCATTCTTACCCAGACTATATGTTTTCACTTTATGTCTGTCCGTCTATCTATGTTTATAACTATTAAACTTCTTTGCCAATTTCGTTGGTGTTAATGTCAAATTATACGCAATCTCTCTTTAACTTTCGGACAAGCGAAACCTGAAAACTGTCCAAGTCCGGACAACGCATTATTTTTATTTTGGAATGGATTCTGATAACAAATAGTTGATGTGGGAAGATGGATGTCGATGGTACATGAACCAGAGGCGATAACAAAGAGAAAACAAAGAGATATTCCAGAAATATTAAAATCGAAACTTCTTTTATGAGATACTCTTCAATATTTTTTATTTTACTTAAATAAACACCTAATTTGAATTTTTGATGTCTCTATACAAGTAGTCTTTTGGCTGATTTAAATAATAAGTTTTCTTTTCTATATTCATGTAATTTTTAAGAGCTCTAGAATTCTAGATCATTAATTATGTTTTTGCTAAAATATTTTGTACGAATTGACTTAACAGAGAAAACAAAAAAAAAATTAATTTGCAAAAAAAAAATTGCGTTGCTGGGTAAAAACTTAACTAAAACTAAACTTCAACTAAATAATTAAAATTTGTTACTACTTAGAAGCTTTTTAACTAAGTTAAATTATTGTCAATATAAAAGTATTTAAGTATTAAATAGAGGTGAAATTTTTCCGATCAAATAATAAAGTTAAAATTGTTTACATGGCTATACCTACGTAAATTTCAATATTAAATTAAAGATCATAAAGTCGAAAAAAAAAAAATGATATCTTCATTAAAATATGATATTTATGCAATTGGTATAATGGTTATATATACAAAATATACATAGATTATGTACATATAATTTTTTGTTTCCATTAATTAAAAAAAACAAAAAATATAAACAGCTGTTACAAGAAAATAACAAGGCCACAAAAATTGCCAAAAATAATGTCTTCTTTTTTTTTTTCTAAACAGGTGAGATAGTGAATTACTTTTTTTTTGTTCGAAACTATATTTTTTCTTAGTTAAATAGTGACAACTGAATTGACGTAATGTGAATTGGTAGAATATGGCAAACATTATATATGCATATACTGTATTATATACAAATGTATTATGTTTATAAACAAAAAATTATGGGCTGCTCGCTCTCATCTTATTTAGGAATCTGAATAAAGGTATATCTAAAAACCGATTTTCAACCTTACCTGAAAAAGTTCAATTACGTTTTGATCACAGATCTGAATAAAAGTTACCGTAAAAACCGATTTTCTATGTTATTATTTCATTTATTATTTCAATCAAATTTAGATAAATTCAAGATATTAATTAGATCTCGAAATTCTCGAAACAATTTTTTTTCTCTTAACTTTTTCTGACATCATATCTTAGTTGAAAAACCATCTGTTGAGACCTCTCACTTTCAGTGTTAAAAAAAAATGGAATAACCCGCAATTATGTCCGCAATGAATTAAATAAATAATTACTTACGAAGTTTAGTATGTTGTATAACTATACTAATTTTATTTAAAATTATTACAAAAATATTTACTTCTGTGCTACAAAATCAAACAAAACTAAAAAGTTTATTCTATACGAGTATAATTTTAGGGAAAATTTCTTAAAAAAATTGACTTGCTTTGAAATATGCTGAAAAATTAAATTTTTACAATGATATAATAAATTATTTTAAGTGGGAAATTTCAAAGTCTAACCACCAAAATTTATGGTATGAATTTAAATTTTAGGATATTCTTTCTTTTTATCGATTGATTCTTATTGCGGTGATCCTTTTTATATATGCGTTCAAGGTATAATAATTAGAGATAATTTAATACTACCGCCTTCCTTCAAAAATATTCTTAACTAAATGAAATAAAGTTAGCTTCATAAAACACAGTCAAAAACAATTACTTTGAAAAAAGATAATTTTGTTTTAAAATTGAACCAAGTTAGAGACAGAAATATAAGTTAAAAAAATTAAATGACAGTCCAGTTGTTTACTTAATTAATTTGTTATTATGATAAATTAATATGAAAAACCAATGTTAATATTTAAAAGACTTAAATAAAACTTATAATTATTGAAAAATTCAAGGTTTGCCTGTCACCTTCCAATTGATTTAATAATTAACTTAACACGAGCCTTAAAGAAAAATAAAACCGAAAATTCAATTTGCGTCAAATAAAAAATTAAATATTTGTACAATTTGTTGTTCACATTAAGTTTGTGACTGTTAAATTTATTATTAGTTAAGTTAAAAATTCAATTGAAACTACCCTTGATATTGAATTGACACTAACTTTATGTTTTTCCTTTAAAATATTAACGACTAAATTGCTAATCAAATGGATTGGCCCAGGCCCTGTTTTTTAGTCAATTCTTTTTTTCTATTACATTAGAGAGAAATGAAAATAAGTTCCGATTACTCCACCCAAGATTCATATTAGCTTCTATTTCTATACAAAAATAAATATTACCTAATTTTTAATAGGTTAAGGTTATGATATAGACTTCATAGATACGAATCAATTTTGGCGTAGAATCACTAGGTGAAGTTTAGGTACATTATTGTAGTTTAAATATCGACCAATTAAAAATGAAGTAAATTTAAAAACTAAAAACAACAGTCATCCTTTCACAGTGTCAATTTACATGTGGAGATACTATTTGATTATCTCTCGTCTTAATATCATATTCAAAATTGTCAAAGAACTGAAAAATAGAACTCATAATCAATAAAAAATAGCAGAAAGATTTTAAGTAAAACTGTTCTATTTTATGGCAGTATGTGCTGAAAATCTTGCATTTAATATTAAATAGAAAATAAATCGCCCAAAAATGTATAGCAAATGAATTGCAGCAAAAGTTAGCAACAATCAAAATTTTTTTGATATAAAATAAGTTTGTATCAAATTTGTATGCTGAGTTATGATCATACATTAAACAGTGCATAAAAAAGTTAAAGTAGTACAATTAATTTTCCTTCCTATGAAGCTAAGTTTGCCAAAGTCATCCACTACTTAGATTTAATATATATCACGGGACGATCAGAAATTACAGCTACGGGAGCTATCGGTTTTTTATTGTGTGACAAGATTATCCAAATAATTTAAAGTACCAAAAATTCTTATCTCGATATGACATAATTACAAAATATATAATTATTAATGATTTATTATGATTTTTTCTTAGTATTGAGTTCGATTTGAGCTAAAAAAATAAATAAATAAATCATCACATTACCAAGGAATGAACCTATGTTTTTTTTTATCTAAATTTTAAAAACAGAATTTTTATTAGCTGCAGTCAACACAAATGTTAAATAAATAAAAATATGTAGATATGTACATAGTTTTTATGAATATTGTATATTGTGTATACTTTTGGCAAAACAAGGTCATTCATAGAATATTCTCGATAATTTGCTATAAAAAAGAATGTTCCAAAATTATTTTTTCATATCATTTCTATCGTAGAAATTTCTTAGTAATGAATTTCAAAATATTTTCTTTTATATTGTTCATAACAGTGGTAAGTAAGAAATTTGCTAGGTGAAAAAAACATTTTTTATCTCGTATCGAGACGGTTTCGAAATATTACTTTCAATGGCTGTAAATGAGTAATAGACAATATTCACTAACGTCTTGGATGCGAATTGGTTGACATTTTTTTTATTTTTTTAACTTAAAACAACACATTTTTTTAATATTATTTTATCTTTACCTAGTGTTATGTGCATAGTGCGAAAAATACACCCCCAAAAACAAGAGGAAAACCATCATCAAATAATTCAGGTTCAAGTTCAGTTTATGCACCACCAAAAACAAGAGGAAACCCATCATCATATAATTCACCAAAAACACCACCAAAAACAAGAGGAAACCCATCATCATATAATTCAGGTTCAAGTTCAGTTTATGCACCACCAAATTCTAATACAAACAAACAGAATACGTATTCACATTCATCCAGTTCATCCCGAGATTCGGTAGGATCCACCGGCTCCAGAAAATCTCCTTATTCATCTCAATCGTCAGGTTCAGATCCAGGTTACTCGAGCTCGTCGACAAGTTCTAAAAACAGAAACACAGCAGGCTCTCCGTCAAGATCAGGACCATATGGCTCAAACTCATTAGATTCCACGGGATCAAGATCAGGACCTTACGGTTCAAGTGCATCCAGCGGGTCGAACAAAGGACCATATGGTTCAAATAGTGCAGCAACAAGTGGAAATGGTGGATCACATTTATCTCGATCACATAGCGTAGGTTCAAATGGAGGTGGTGCAGGATCATACGGAGGTGGTGCAGGTTCATATGGCGGCACAAGTGGGGGATCAAAAACTGCAGGATCGGAAACACGGCAAAAAACGAATAGAGGAAGAAAAACCGAGATAAGTAGTGGATCAGATCCATCGGCAAGTGTGATTAAAAGAAAGCGTCCTGGAAGTCCAGATGTCTCAGACTCGTCAAATAGTGCAGCGACAAGTGGACATGGTGGATCACATTTATCTCGATCACATAGCGTAGGTTCAAATGGAGGTGGTGCAGGATCATACGGAGGTGGTGCAGGTTCATATGGCGGCACAAGTGGGGGATCAAAAACTGCAGGATCGGAAACACGGCAAAATACGAATAGAGGAAGAAAAACCGAGATAAGTAGTGGATCAGATTCATCAGCAAGTGTGATAAAAAGAAAGCGTCCTGGAAGTCCAGATGTCTCAGACTCGTCAAATAGTGCAGCAACAAGTGGACATGGTGGATCACATTTATCTCGATCACATAGCGTAGGTTCAAATGGAGGTGGTGCAGGATCATACGGAGGTGGAAATCGCAGGCCAAGCGCAGCCTCAGAAGATGTACCCTCTGGTACATCTGGAAATAATCCATTAGACAAAAAAAAACGCAATAAGATTAGCCGTCAAGATGCACAAGATGATGGAACTGCCGAAAATGATGGAACTAAACAAAAATCCAAGAAAACATGGAGAGACAGATTTTCTAACGTAGTTAGTAAAGGCGCAGATTTAGCTGAAAAAGGTTATGATAAATATGGAGAACACCTTGACGGTGTGGTTATTGCTG
Source organism: Hybos culiciformis (assembly GCA_964007475.1). NCBI lineage: Eukaryota > Metazoa > Arthropoda > Insecta > Diptera > Hybotidae > Hybos > Hybos culiciformis. The sequence goes on along the minus strand of OZ023274.1, from coordinate 1,030,962 downwards.
GTATTAATGTGGCTGAGAGAGGATTTAATTCAATACATTTTGATACTCCATCTGGTTCCGGTACAAGCGATTTTGGAGAAACCCATGATTCTGCAAGTCATAGTGATGCCTCAGATAATATCGATTCTTCAGGTCATAGTGATTCTCTAGAAAATATTGATTCTGCAGGTGCTAATAGTACTTCTAAACATATAGAAGATAATGAACATCATGAACCTAGTGAGCATGGCGATAATGATGATTTTTCACATTTGTTTGACTTCGGTAGTGAGACCCATGACCCTGAAGAAAAAATTGATGAATACGACGTTCATCATGTCTAAAAATCGAATAAAAACCAATTACTTTATAAGAAACTAATTGTACTATGTACGTATTATTAGCAAAAAAAAAAAATTACTATTATTTATTTGGAGAGAAATCTTCATTATTGTAAATCATTAAATTTTTATGAGATCACTACTAAAAGGGCATAAATAAATAAAAATAATAATTAAATTTATATTCTTATTTTATTATAATTATTTTTTAATATTATCTTATAATATTATTTAAATTAAAATTCAAAATTTTGACAACCTAAAAATTTTATGGATATACCAAAAAATTTTGGGAATTCAAATGTCTGCAGAAATAACAGAGATCTCAGTTTTGGTATTAATTTTTTAAGTGTACTGAGCGGCTAATATCTTAGATGAAATTTCGAATTTAATTAAAATTTCTCCTTTTTATTCCATTTGACCACGAAATTATTCCCACAAATCATTAAGAGAGATATAAAAAAAATAGGAAAAAATAAATAGGCAGCATTTAATTACTTAATTTAATTTTGAATCACCCGTTACGATCCAATTAAAATATATTTTAATGCGCAGGGCTTCGGTAAGTTGTATTTACATTCGCAAATTTAGCTCGGTAAATGGTCCATTACATGCATCAATACACATGCAATTATAGAGGAATGTAAATTGTATTTACATTTCCCTGTGATGTAAATTGTATTTACATTGCTCTATATTGTATTTACATTCTTCATTTTGAACTGCGTTATACTATAAACAAAAATAATATCACTCACACTTACAATATTTCAATACAGACAAATACAAAAAAAAAAAAAAGAATTGCAAATGGATACCTCTCACATGCATCATATCAATCTCAAACAAAGCTTAGTTTATAATGCTAAAAATCTATATTTTCCCTCTGAGCTAATCTATATTTTCCCTCTGAGCAAACAAAAAAAAAAAAAAAAAGAACCAATAAAAAAATACGCGGCTATTTTTTTTTTTTCTAAAAAGCGGCCAGTCGATCAGTCGATGAATTTTCTTAACATGTGTTTCAATCTACTATTTTTAAAGGATCTTCGAACCTCTACTCCTAAATTTTTAAACGAGTGTGGTTGGATTTTAGTACAAAAATTTAAACCACACTTCTTGCACTTATTTTTATTCAAAAAAACAAAATGAATAAAAATAGAACAATGGTAACCCTGAAAATATTTTTGTTGTTATTATAAAGTCTGCTGTCAATTGTCAAATGTCAAGTAAGAATTTTTTTTTCTTTTATCAACAAACGAGGAAAATGGCAGCAACAAGGAGATTATTTATTGTAAATATAAATTATAATTATAATAATTTTAAGTATTTGATTTTATTTTTAATTATAAAAAAAAATAATTATGAAATTATTATTATTTTTTTTAATAATTAAAAATAAAATTAAATAAAATTTAAGAAGACCATTAGTTCCTAAAATAATAAAAAAAAAAATTAGTAATTTTTCTAAAAAAAAATTATTCGATTTTTATTTTGCAAAAAAGAAAATGAGTAATTTTTTTTGGAAAAATTACTAATTTTTTTTTAATATTTTAGGAGTTAGCTGATCTTAAATCATCCGGTTTGAAATCATTTCGAGAAATAAATTTACTTCCGTATTAATTAAATTTGATTTCCTTGCTTCATTTTGAACTTTTTTGTTTATTTTTTTCATTGTAAATGTATTGTTTTCAACTCCCTCTCCCATGCACATTAAAGCAGTATACAATACAAGTTAATCAAATTTGTTATACAGCTCGTTGTGTATACACACAAACACATAGACACTCGTCAATATTATATCACTCGACCTTCGGTCTCGTGATATAAACATGACTCGTGTCTATGTGTTTGTGTGTATACACAACTCGCAAGAATAACAAATTTTCTTAACATGTATTGTAATCTACTATTTCAATATCAAATTTGAAAAAAAAAAAGTAGTAGCATTATAAGATGACTTCGTATTTATTTGATTCATATGAAATAAAAAAAAAAACTTATCATGTACATCAGAGGTGGCCAAACCCTGGATCGCGATCGACTGTTCGATTTTCAGATCAAGGACGATCGCCATTTGCACATGAGCGACAAGTTTGAATAATATTCTCTCAGTCAATCGAAACTATTATTTCTAAGGTCATAGTTATCAAATTTAGAAAGTAATGATAAAAATGTATGTAGTATAGATTTGATTACTAAATTGCTAAATTAAAAGGGTTTACATTTAAAAATATCATAATAAAACCGTGAGTTTTTTGTTAACAAGCTTCTGAAAATATATATGTATAGGGAATAGATCGAATAAGAAATGATGTCCAAATGTCGAAGCCATGCCTAAATAAGATTTTTTTTTTCGTTTTTGTTCCATTATTAAAAATATTCATGATAAAGAATTATTGCTTGAATACATATTAAATATTGAAGAAAAAAAAGTAAAGGTAATTTTGATTTTGCATCCCAATTTCCACGTCGAACTTTATTAAGAAAAGTCTGGCCGCGACTGATATGCATCATATGAATCAATACTATTTTACAACCTATTCTTCATTTAATTTTTATAATTTTCAAGATACTATGGTACATTATTTTATAAAAAAATTTATAAAATAATATTATAGTTTTTCGTTTTTTTTATTGTTAAAAAGAATTTTCCATGGATGTCAGATTAAAAATTCATATATTTTGCATTATAGGTTTAATATAGTGTAAAAATAATACATATAAATAAACAAAAAAATAATGTCTGCTACACAATTTTGAATTAATTTTTTTTTTCTGTTTGAAAATTAAATTATTTAATAATCTAATTTTAAGAACCGTGCAATCTAGTGGTATTGGTTTAAAATACATAAAGAGAAAAACTGCAGTGTTCCACTTTATATACTTTGCACACAGTGCCATTCGAACTAATAAAATGCGTTGCATAAATTTAAGAGACACTTAGATCAGGATAGTATACTTTTTCGGGTTTCACATCACTTATTATTGAATAATTAATGTTAGCTTTCGGCCGTTTTGATATCTACATTAAATTGATCTTTAAGAGCTGTGTTTCCCATTGTCCTAAATAAGACTATATCTAAAAAAAATATTTTTTCAACCGCAAAATACTGAAATAGGATCTTTTGATTGGAATTTATATCTTATCTGTGCAATTATTTGATAAAAAAAAACACATTTTTGAATATTGCAGTATATGATGGTATAATAATTTTAGTAAGGTTTAGATGGGGTACCATTTTTAAGTATGATATAGGTATTGAAAAAAATTTATAATATTGGAAAATTTTATATATTTATTAATGTTAATTGTTAATGAATATCGTAAAAAATTATAAATTCATCATAATTTGGTATGAAATTAGTTTTTCATTATAACAATAAATAAATGAATCTTTGATAAAAAAACAAAATAAAAATAATAATCATGTTGTCAAAAACATAAATGACAAGGGTTTTTTTTTTGGCCTTCAGATTTTTGGACATAAATACATATTCTTTTTTTAAAATTTTCAAATCTCTTGTATTTTTTTTTTTTAGAGAAGTGCAGATATTTTCAATAATATCGAATTATAAAAAGTCGAAATTCAAAATGCCAACTATTAAAAGTTTTTAAACTTGAATGAACTAAAATTTTATATTTTCCAAGAATAACAGCAAAACTCTAACCAAATTAGAATACTTTCTATTAAACTTCGGTTGTGATTGCATTAACATTCAAGAAACATTGAATACCAAATTTTCAAGTTCTCCAATTTGCAAAGATAATTTAGTTTTCATAATTCAGTTTTCATTTTACATAATTCAGTTTTCATTTTTTATAACTTATTAGATCTAGATTCACTTTATAAAGGTGCCCGGCAACGATGAGTGTATTACACTCGAGAGTGTGTACACTCATGATTCCATTTTTCAAATACACTCGAGTGTAATGGGCAACGAGAAGTGTAATCTTCTTGATTGTAGATCAAAAAAGGAATCATGAGTGTACAAAAATGGAATCATGAGTGTACATATATGATTCCAATACTCAAGTACTCTCATGAAATCGGCAACGAGGATTGTAATTAAAGTTGAGTGTAGGTGATTGTAATTAAAAGTTGATTTATGTTTTTTGTTTTCTTACTGTATCTTTTTTTGTAATTTTATCTTATATAATGTTGTGCAATTTCTCAAACTGCAAAAAAGATATTCTTACAAATGATTTATAAAAGTCCTCTCCCTCCACTTGTAAATCTTCATTAATTTTTAGGTAAACGTGTGCTGAATGATGAACTGACATAACTGCGAATGTCATAACCGCGAAATTTTTTTGTCATAACCGCGAAACTGGAATTTGTATGAGTTTCGACTTTATAATAAAAAAATGAAACGAATTTTATTTTTCGCGGGTTTGCGGTTATGACAAAAAAAAATGTTTAGTTTTTCGCAGTTATAACGTTTGTTTTTAAAACGCGAAACTAAAAATTCGATTCTTATCGTTTCGCGGTTATAATAAAAAAAATTGTTGTAACCGCTAAAAACTAAGCGAAATCTATGGAAAAGCTGCTGTGAAGCGCCCCAGGAAAAAATAAAAAAGTGCTTTTTTTCATGTTTTTGGAACTAAAAATCGAATTTTTGAGTTTCGCGGTTATAACAAATTTTGTTTTGTTATAACCGCGAAATTATAAAAATAAAATTTTTACGTTGGGGGTTATAACTTTTTTTTTTGTTATAACCGAATTAAAATATATTTCTCGAGATTTCTCGAGATCTCGAAGAAATTTGGTCGAGAAGTCTCTTCATAGCACAGGCGAGAAACAGAGGCTCTTAACCGCGAAATGATAAAATACGAATTTTTTAGTATCGCGGTTATAACAAAAAGAATTGTTACAAGCGCGAAACGATATTTTTTTAAATGTTGACCCTTTTTTTTACGCGGTTATGACAAAATGAATTACGTTTTTTAAAAAAATCCCTGGTCCATATATATCAAATATATCATCACCAGACCAGTTTCAACACATTCATTTTCAATTAAATTTGTACGACAAATGAAATATAATTTTTTTTAAATAAATATTTACAATCATGATTCCAGTTTTTACATGAGTGTCAACACTCGAGTGTAGAAATCCTTGATTCTGGAATCATGAGTGTGATTTTATCGATTGTGATTTCAAAAAAAACTATGGCAACGATAAGTGTTTACACTCATGAATCTACACTCATGAGAGCAAATATTTACAATCAAGTACACTCGAGTTTACACACTCAAGATATGCGCCACGACACTCGAGAGCAATTTTTACACTCGATTCCCAACACTCGAGTGTAATACACTCATCGTTGCCGGGCACCTTAAGCATTTTTCGAAATAAATTAATATTAAAACATTTTTTTTTTCATAAAAATCCTATTTTATTTTCTAAAAATATACTTAAAATATTATTTACAAAAAAACTAATTTAAAATTATTTAACGATTTCATAAATACGAACAAAATTAAGATAACATTTTATTTTACTTAAACTGCACTGAAGCAATGTCATTTGCATAAATTTTCAATACAATGATTAAAAGTTGGACTCGATTGTTTTGAATGGCTGTGGCATTTACTTACATTATATCCATTTGTTGAAATATTCTTTTCTGGACTCGAATCATCAATTTGAGTAGGACTATCGGCTCCACCCTTCTTTTGTTTGACTCGACGATTCTGAAAAAAGCAACAAAAAAAAAAAATGTTAAAAAAAATATGTTAAAATATGGCTGTGCAATAAATTCTAATTATTTGAGAATAAATTTGGGCAGAACAATTTCTGCTGACAGACAACAGTTCCAATCTCTTAGTTATAAGATAAAGATAAAAATAAATTTGGATCACCGACATCAGCTTAAGCTTGACGGCACATTGATTTTACAATTTTGAGGAAACTGTACTCCCTACCAAGGCTTTGACGTTTGTCACGGGTACTATAATTTATTTCTAAAACAGTGATCAACTATAAAACTTAGTTAAAAATAGGAGTAACATTAGACTAACATATTGAAAGCCGTCGGTAGAAGTTTCTGCTTCATTTGTAGGGAATTTTGTTAGTGAATTGTTAAAAGAGTTATTTATTTTTCCTTTTAATCTAAGCTCAATAAAAATTTAAATAAAGAATGCAAAACTTTTCTTACCTGGAACCAAATTTTAACTTGTTTCTCTGATAATTTCAATCGATTTGCAATTTCAATTCGCCGAAGTCTTGACAAGTACATATTAGCAGAAAATTCCCTTTCTAAATCTAATAATTGTGTTGATGTGAATGCTGTTCGTATTCTTTTACTGGAATCCGAATAGTCTTGGGCAATTGCAACTAAATCACAAGGTGAATGTGAGTTTTTAATTGGCGATGATTCTGGAGATTCTCTAAATTTCTTATGTGACTGATTGAGCGATGGAAAATCATCAAATACCGGATAATCGTGGCTAGATGATGCTGGCGAAGTACAATATTCACCGGAATAACAATTATCTCGTTGTGGTGATAAAGAATCATATGAATATTTACGCTTACTGTTCACAAGAAGCGAATTATAAGGATTTACAAGATCCAGCTGTTGCTGTTGTTGCTGCTGAATTCCAAGTGAAAATAAATAGCTACCAATGTATGATGCAGGATATGGTAAAATTGGTAAGCCAACATTAGCGGCGGCAGCAGCAGCTGCTGCCAATCGTACATTATCAAGAGTATCCTTTTTGGCTGTTGAACTATCGCTTAAAAGTGAATCCATTAAAAATGATCTCGACATACTGAAACACCGTCGATAAATTCACAAAAATATCGAAATACTTTAATAGAAAATTTATATAAAAATATAAAATTAAATTGTTTTTTTTTTATAAACTTGTCTAAGATCTGAAACTCAATCCGATCAGTAATTCAAATACACTAAACTAAAATTTTGCAATGATCAATAATTTTATAGACCTTTAGGGTATTAACAAAAAAATAATAATCCCCTCTCAATTTTAATTCTCATAAAAAAAAACAAGAAAATAAATAAATGAAAAATCAAATTATCCTTAATTTTACCTAAATTGTTATTGTATCGGCTTACATGCTCCGCCCAGATCTAAGTCCTTTTTTTTTTCTTCAACTTATATAATTATGCCTGATTAATATGGTTGCAATGATTTTGCAAGGGTAAAACTACGAGAACTTCATACTCACATCCAATGAATTGAAGTAATATTGATTTGGATATTTTTTTGCAATAAAACCTATGAATGGTTTTTAAATATTTTTTGCAAACCTTATATATCACTCAACCAAATTAATTCAACCAATGTTCCACATTATTCGAAACTTTAACCGAAGTATTCTAAGCTATATCCTATTTCTCTTTTAGCGAGAAAAATCACTACTTATTTTTAAAATAAATTAAAATAATCTCAGTTTTATTGGCTGGAATAAATTGTGGCTACGATTTTATAAACGTTATATTTATAATACATACGTTGGGCAAAATATAAATGCTTTTTAATAAAGCTGGAGAATATGTTAGTGGGGTGATGATAAGAGCTATTTATAGGCTTATTCATTTTATTCGATAGTATTTTCGATATATAATGAAACTTAATAATATTATTTTAATTTCTGAATTTAGTAAAGACATCACTGCGGCTTTGAATTACCACATTTCCAACATTACAATACCTACAAGGAAATTAATAAAAGTAAATCTTAAATTGGTGTCCATATTATAAAATTTCTCAATATCGCGAAGATCTAAGTTTCTGTGAACCCAAAAAAAATAAATATTTTGTTCACCCTTCATTGTACCGGCACGGACCCTTGTTGTGCCTTCTTTAAAAATAAATTTCTGAATGAATTTTAATTTGATTAGAAAAAAAATATATATAATTTTCAGGTACTTAAAAAAAATAAATATGCTTGTTTGGGATTTTATTTTCACTCTCTCTATGAAATATTGAAATATTTGTTTAGGTTTAAGGATCGATTTCAGGACTATTTGTTTGTTGTTTTTTTTTTATTTTAATATTTTAATATTTTATTAACTGTTAATTTTATAGCTTGTATAACTATAATTGTGTTTGTGGTGTGTATTGAGAAAAAAAAAATATATATTTTATTTCAATGATATTTAAAAAGGATATGTATAGTGTAGTATGAATGAATTCATTGATAAATTTCTTATTATTATTGTTATTGTGATTAATTTTTGTTAATAGGTTTTTCTTTCTGTTTTGAAAAAGACTGCAAAAGGACCAATATCTTTTTTTTTTATGGAATCTTATATTCAGTATCAAATAAGGGTATAGTATTAAAATGAAAACTTGAAGTAGTATGTATGCAGTATAATAACATGTAATGAAGAGTCTGTGTTGAAGACATGGACAGTTTTTTTTGTTCTCTATATATTGAATGTAGAGTTTTTATTATTAGCTAAAAATTTAATATTTAAGTATTTTGTAAATAAATTCATTTTCCAAGCTTTTAAATTTAACCCAATAAAACCGCAATAATTAGAAAAAGAAAATCAGTAAATAGGTATGCCAAAAATATAATATTATCGTTTTAAAATGTCTAAAAATGTTTAATAATGTAATGTAGTAATGTAGGTGTGTATAATAAAGATATCAATCAATGATTAAGTCAATGATAAATTTGTGCTATACTCATCCGCCTCAGTCTAAGGTTATTTAAAAAAATATAAATAAAAAACTAGCTTGATAAAATTAAATTCAAGTTGTAGAGTGGGCTTTTTTGACTTGATTGAAACCTAATTCGAAATAAAGGTTAGAAGGAAGTCATATATAGCGAAGATACAATTAGTTTACCTAAATAACCATTTTGGTCCTGTAATGATGCAACGAAACTCTACTATACCAACCCAATTACCAAAAGAGCAGAAAAATTTTATACAATAAATGTTTTTAATGTTTTTTTCTTTTAGACAAAATATTACGCTCTAAATTATATGAAATTTTCAAGGATTCTTTGATTTTATGCGAATTGTTAAAAATGAATAATAATGATAGTTCAAAAATTTTTAACTTAAGTGGATGCACAATTGATATAAATTTCAAATTGGTAGAAAATATTTTTACAAAATAAGAATTACTTTTTTTTTTTTTAAATAATATTGTAAAGTCATACTTAAAAAAAATAGAAAAAAAATTAACTACAATTTTCATTGATAAAAAATTTCAAGTGGATTACCTGCTGGGAAAGTTAAACGTGAATTATCTTTTTGAATGTTTTTTTTTTTTTTTGCATTAAATTTAATGAAAAATCATTTGTTCTGCCAAATAATGCGGAAAAATTCTTTGGCAATAATATATTACATTTGTTGGCAAGCTGAATGTTATTAGAACAGTAATTGAATGTAATTGGGACCATTTTTGGACTTGAAAGAATTTAGTATTATTGGCGTTATCTTGTCACTAGTCAGTCAAAGTTTTGTATTATATATATGATTTTAAAATACTATAAATTTTCAATTTTGATATTTTATGTTTTAACGAAACTTTTGTCGTAGTAAGGTTTTCAACTAAAAATTCATTTCGATTCTACCCCAATGCTTATTACTTCATTCTTGTACTTTAGTGTTATTTTAGTTTGAAGTTTTCACTGCAGTTAGGAATACCAATAATTGTTGTTCTTAATTAGGCGCTACAATAATCGTTATACTATTTTATCGCTAGAAATGAAGTGCATACATTTATAATTTATGTATAATTTATGTATATCCCTCGCTGTGACTTTAGCAAGATTAGATATTTGAAAAAATATAATAAAATGCTTTAAAATTTAATTCATATGAACAAAAATTCAAATATAAAAACTATAACTTTAATGTTGCAACTTTTGCTACAATTCAATTGGTATACCTTTTTGGGTGTCAGAAAAGAACTCAGTTTTTGATATTATCTTACTGTTATATTTTACAGCTGATTGTTCAACGAGTTTTATTTTTCATTGTAGCTTCCAGTAACACCACAGAATTCTAACTTACTGGACTCGAAATAAAATGTTTCTACTACTCAAAAAAAAGCACTTGATTCAACTATTAAACTAATTATGAGGAATCTATTGAATGAGTTACATCTTTGCTATTTCAAATATTCGAAAACAACACAAATTCCCTAACATTATTTCATAAATTGCAAAGAAAAAAAAACTTGACAATAGTTTTCACAAATTTTCAATGCACAGATGGGCAAATCATTGCTCAAAGGTGTAATGAACAAAAAACAAAAAAAAAAAAAGAGAAAACTTAAAATTTTTTAATTTAACAATATACCAAAAAATTCTTTTTAAGTACCTCGGGGGTGCAATTTTCAATGGGCTCGATTAAATGAAGAGTATATGAAAAACAACATAGGAGTCATTAATTAAAAAGAAGAGAAAAGGAAGGTTTTTTTTTTTTATTTTATATTCTCAACAAAAGGACCACTTTTTACTATTAAAAGTCCTTACAAAAAAGTTGAATGAAATTTTCAAAATCATGGAAGGTCAAGAGTATATATATGATATGAATTGAAAGGAATTATTATTTTTTCAGTTAAATATATTTCTGTGGGAATTTTTTTTAATTTTTTGAAATTGCAAACGAAAATTTTTCTAATTGTTATTAAATTTTGTAATTTCTTAGAATTAGTTCATTTTATTTTAACAATTTACCTGCAATCAGAAATGGGTTTGAAACAACAGGTGGGTTTCTCTGTATATTTTTGTTTTTTTTATAGAATAAAAAGAAGAATAAATCAAAAAATTCAGTCGACATAAAGTCTTGAAAAACAATTTCATTTTAGCAGACAAGCTGACTGTAAAATAGAATTTAGTATTACATATTATAATATAATATATATTTTTTTTAATTGAAAAGGAAAACAAAAAAAAATTAGCTCTTTTAATTATTACAAATTGACAATTTTAATTAAAATATTTTGTATGAATAACATATTTAAAACTTCATTTGTACACTGATAAAACAGATAGCTGCGGCAGCTATGTATATTTTCTGTTTATTTTTTGCTGATCGAACTAGAGGATGACGTTATGGCAAAATAACAAATAGTTTTATTTTTTAATAATTATCTGTAACCTTGATTTTAACCAATATTTGTCATTTTTTATTAAGATCAAGAATGTAATATATAAATACTTGTTTTTTTTTTCAACTGAAACTATAAAGCCAACATATCAAGCTTTAAAATATACATATTATTTTCTGCTATTTATATCTTTATCTCTTTTAAAATTATATAGAAAAATTCATATATGAAAACTTACGTTATATATAGTACATATCTTCAACAGGTTTCCCATAATAATAAGAAAATTGGTAAATAAAATACAAATTATGTATGTACATAAAAAAAAAAAAAAAAAGAATTCATTTGAAATGATTTGAAAACAGCATAAATATAACAAAAAAAAATGCTTCAATATCTATTTCATATAATAAAAATGAAGACAAACAAATTTTTTTTTTAAAATAGGTCAGGGTGAACTTTTAACAATAATACCGATTTTATATGTTTTTGCTTATTGTACACTGAAAAAAAAAGATAGCTGCGGCAGCTATATTTTCTCTTTATTTTTTTCTATGTATAAAGTTCAAATCGAACTAGTGAATGACGTTAGAGAAATTTGCTATTTTTAGACGAGTTATTATGTATTTGATAATAAATTCAATATTTTGAGCACTATCAGAAAATATTACAGTTAACTGGAGTTTTTTTTTTCAGTGTATATTTATATCTATGTTTTATATGTTTTATGATATACTGTAGGTACATGTATGTGAATAGCTTAATAAAATATGCATAAAAATTGAATAAAAGCCTCGATATTATATACCTATTAACTATTCGCAGATAAAACATGAAATCAATCTTTTTTCTTATTCTACTTTCATACTTAATGTATGAATGTATGTATACTATATATTATATAGTATAACATCATAATATTTATGTAGTAATTTTATATTACAGTCATACATATTTAAGAAAATTTTTTATTTTATGATTTTTCTATATTCAGTTCATGGATGAAATCACTAGTTAAAAGTATTTTCCTTCTTTCTTTTTTTTTTTGGCGAAGGAAATGCAGAAATATCCTTTCATACTAAGGCTGAGGTAAGGCATTAAAAAAAACAACATTATTAAGTTTTTCAGACGAGGATTAACGACATACTCACAGAACATTTAGTATGGTTATAGAGAATACTGAATATAGAAGCCTTAGCCTTAGATCGTTCATTGAATTTTTACTTTTAAAATTTCAAAAAAAAAAAAATATAAGAACAAAAAAATAAAAAATAAAATTTTATGCTATCAAAAATAAAGTATTTTTTGCTTTCGCCCACAAAATTAATTTTGATTTAATTTTTATAGTATTTTGTATACTTTGTACTTTTCCATAAATTGTGAAGCATGTTGAACGAACTGGGTAAAATTGATTGTAATTTCATTCGACTGCAGAAATGTATTTTTGACTGTATATTCATTTAAGTGATTTTTTTTTTCATCGAACTTGTGAAAGGGGGTCCTTACAGTGTCACATGAAACGCTCCATGATAAAATCAAGAAACACATATAGTCAACTTGTCAAAATATTAAATTTTATATTTAGTTTTATTAAAAGAATAAATTTATTTCATTTTTATACCATTAACTTTATAAAACATACTCATAGTAATATCGTACACATGCACATATATAAGTATACCTAGAATAAAAAATAAAATACATAATTCATTAAAAATTTTCAAAAATAATCTTGTTTTAATTCAAAATAAGATTTTCTAATTTTTCTTATTTTCTTCTCTGCTATTAGATTTATGTTTTTAAAATATGTTTATTTATGTCTAGGTACCTGTTGCCCCTTACACAATAACGAAACATTTATATTCTCTATATCCTACACCTATAAATATTTATAAAAAAAAATATGTATTTTATAAGAAAATTTATAATATTTTTTCAACATTAACCACGAATGAATCCTTTTTTTTTTTCACCTCTCTCTTGAGTATTATATATTGAATATTATATGTATATTTTTGTTGGAATAAAATAGTAAATATGGTTATGGAAATTTTAAGATTTACTTATGTGAAAAAATAAAAAATAAAAAAAAAAATGAAAATATGATAAAACATGACGTGAGAAAAATGATATTTTGAAACTGATTCTTCAAAAAGCTATAATATACACTGTACATAATTTTTAATATTAAAAATAGATTTACATAAAAATATATATGTACAATATTTTTATACAAGATTTTCTAGGAATTTTTAAAGAAGTGTTATTTTTATCTACTTTAATATTCAATTTGTATTTTTATTTTGCCTGTATCCTTAATGATCCTGAAATAATGGGTGTTTAATGGTCCAATACTATATGTATTGGACAAAAGATAGACGAATTTGAATTCATAACTTGCTATAGCATAATAAATTAGGCTGTACAAAAAAAATTACACATTTTCGATTATATGATTTTTTTTTTAATAGAATTGAATTTGTACATTGAAGCTTAAGCATAAGACTCTTAAGCATAAGCAATAGATTTTAATGAAAATTAGTGACTGAGTAAAAAATAGATGTTAATGTAAAGTGTAAAGAAACCTTAAAAAAATGTTGTTCCCGATTGAGTGGGCCTGAAAATGGATGACGATAAATGTCGATTGTCCTGAAGGCTGAAAGCTTATTTCGATGTTAAGTTGTATTAACGGAGATCAACTTTAAAAATATGTACCTATCCCAAATATTTTATCATAATTGTGAATACGGTCCCAATACTCTATTTTTATGATGTATTGTTCTATATTTTTTTTTACAATAAATTTTTTTTTTTTGCCTAAATGTATACATCATTTTAGATACATATCGTATTTTCATTCAAGTTTAATTTTCTTAGAATTACTTTGAAGCAAAATAAAAATAAAAAAAAAGAAAAGAAAATTTTACAAATTTTTTCTAGTACAAATTACACCTACATCCGTACCATTTGTATTACATACAATTAATCAATCTTAAAATTTCAAAAAATATAACCTGAATTAGTTTGCTTCAGATTTTGTATAATATATTTAAAAAGGAAAAAAAAAACACTTAATCTTTTTAGATCAAATTCAATGAAAAGGATTTCATTTAGAGATAGATTGATAGTCTGTAATTTTCCGATTAAGTACGTATATTTTCTTTCATTTTCTTGTAATATTAAACTTTATATAAATTTTGAAATATAATATTTAGAAATTCATACAGGTAGATGATATATATATATATATATATATATATGTTTATCATAAAATTTCCACATACAAATTTACAATTATATATTTTACTTTTATTTGAAAGAAAATACAAGGTATATAAAATTAAATAACCTCTATATTGTTTATTTTCTACTGTTTTAGCCTCTTTTCCATCAAAAATTAAAAAACAGACTCAAAATGTTTTCATTAAATATCCGTCGGTTTTCCACTTAAATGGTCATCATAACTATGCCAAATTATTCGTTATTTCGTACACTTTCGACTAAAAGATGAGTTTTCGGGTTTGGTAGTATCAAACTAAAAAAAAAAAAAATTTGTAAATAGAAATTAATTGAATTAAATTAATACAATAAGTATTGAAATTATAATCATTTTTATATAGAAGTCCACCCCTCATTTATAAGGCACTGTTCTGTTTGAAAGCTTCTAACTCTGAAACCTGTTATTATAGAATCTCATTCTTAAGAGTCTAAAAAAAAAATTTGGCAATTTATTAGTTATACGAATTCCGTTTTTTTAACAATTTTGAATGGATTGAAAGTAATACTTAATAAATTTTCTTTTATTCGAATCCTTTATCTCTGAAAAGCTTTTCTTGTACAAAAATAAAAAAAGAAACAATTTTATTTCCTTTACATTAATTTTAATTTATATAGCAAAACATTCCCAACCCCTTTCAAAAAAAAAAAAATAAATAGAAAATACAAACTGAAAAACATTTTTAAAAACAATAATTTTCGTTTGTTTTTCTTTTATGTAAAAAAAAAAAAGCAAAAAACAAAAAACCAAAAACTTAAAGTCAAAAAACTTTTCTTTTTTTTTTTCAACATTTATGTTTTTATTTATTTTCATTTTCCCCACTTGTTGCATATTATTTACATAGGAAAAAAAAATTGTCAACTCACTAAAATTAATTTAGAGAAAAAAAAACAGAATAAAAAGAAATAAAAAAATTTTCCATTTCTTTTTTTTTTTTTTTCAACCACAAAATACGCAATTTTCTATCATTCCACAGGAAAAATTGTGAAAATTGGAAAAACTTATACATTCAAAAAACAGTTTTTTCTTTCTGACATCAACTTTTTAAACAGCTTGCAAAAAAATTCTTTATCACTTTATTTTTGGCATTTAGGAAAAATAAATATTTTCTTTTTTTTCGTATTTTTTTACTTTCTTACTTTTTCCTCTTCTTATCGCTTCGAGCGCAATTCTTATTTTCTTATCAAAATAATCAGCAGAAACAATTTTAAACAGACATAATAAGAATTAAAAAAAAAAATAAAATAAAAATAATAAATAAATTTTTTAATCCCCATCCAAAATGAAAATTATTGTCTTCATGTGAAAATTGACGTTACAGCTTCTCTAGCTAGAGTCCAGAGAGAAAGAATGTTTTTTTTAAACCTTTTTGGCAAAACTGTTTTTAAAGTTAATTTCATACAGGTTGTTCAGATGGTTCAGATGGAGTCATGAGCGTTGAGAGGGCAAAAAAATGGACCAACATCAGTGATGAAAATTATGTTTATGTCAAATCATAAAATCAAGTCTGGAAGTACAACATGTATTCTCAACGTGTCAATGGAACACCTCTATAACCTCTATAAAATAAATTTTATCCATTTGCTGACAGTATAGAAGTTTTTGTGACGCTACATCTCGGCCTATAACGTTTCATATGTGCCTTTTATATCCAGGATAATTTCGAATCCGATTAATTCATATACCAACTTTAAAATCAAGTTATAATAAAAACCATATGTACACAAAAAAAAATTTAGGTCTTTCCATTCATGACCTACGAAAAAAGAAAAAAAATTCTTATAATTTTAAGGAAAAATTTTAACTTTCGTAGGTCAGTAAAAATTTTTAAAGATTATTTTTTATTATTTTTATGACAAACATAAAAAAAAACCATAAAAAATTGTCAAAATTCCATAAATTCTACAATCAAACAAAAAAAAATATGACAAGAAAAAGAAGAATGATTTCAAATTTTTCTTATAAATTAATTACAATGATTTTCCATTTTCATTTTCCTATTGTACATATGTAATGTATGTACATACATATAAGATAAATAATAAATAAAATAAATAAATAAAATAAATAATTTTTTTCAAACATTTTTAATTTTCAAATTCCAACAACATTATGAATAATAAAAATATAATCTGGAATTATATGTATTTACAATACCGACATACATACATATGTGATTGTGTTACAGATATTATCCAACATTTGGAAAACATTGGAAAAAGTTTATATATAAATATAAAGAAAAAAAAGAAAGAAAATTGGAAAATTTATATGGTTCTTGAAAAAAAAAAATAAGAAGCTTTTTTCATTTATATATCTCTCCTTGTGTATTTATGGAAAATTTCAACAACAAAAAAATTTATATCTTTATAAGAAGCAACAGTTTAGGAAAATTATTATTATTATTATTTTTCTTTCAATATTATAAGTCTACATAATCATAATAATAATAATATTCTAATATATTAAGTAAGATTTTAAATAATTTTGAGTTAAAAAAAAAATATCAAGGAACCAATTTTTTTTGTAGACTCACCCCGGGCCGTTTGAAATTTACCGCCAAAATGCTAAATTTCTGCTGTCAAACACATAAAGCCATAATATTGGTTGGCAAACTTCTGAAGGCTTTATTTCAAAAAATGGACATTACATTTTTTTATTGCTCATTTCTAAAGGACTAAAACAAGTAAAAAGAAAATTGATTGACAGCAACTGTTCCAAGGTGTGACTTTGAAATATAATTAAATATGTAAACAAAGTTTCCCAAAACTTTTATTACATACACAATTATGTACATTTTGCCATTTCAAAATAATAAATTTTTTATAACTTAAGTCATTTTTTTTTTTATTATATCTTTTTCTTACCCACTTTTTAGATTTAAACATTTTTATATTCTTGATACAACTTTATGTAATTAACTTGATTTTGTATATAAAATATAACCTTCAAAGCTTTTCAACACAAAAATATATACAAGTACATGTATAATTGTATATGTATTTACACATACATATTTTTAACAATAAAAAGATTTTCTTTTGCTCGTGCAAAAAGCTTTATTCATACAAACATTTCAGATAAGGACACTCAAAATACAAAAAAAAAAAAAGAAAAATAAAAGCGTATTTTCTTCCATTTCGAGTAACACAAATACGTTCAATCTTTTGTTTACAAAATTTTCACAAAAATAAATAATAATTTATATGCCTACATTTGTAGTATTTGTGTTTTCATTTTTATTAAATTTTCAAAGAATAAGAATGAAAATTTATATAGGGAAAAAAAAAATCTAATATAGTGGTATTTATTTCGAAAGAGAGCTGTATATATTGTTTTACAAAATATACATAATGAGAAGCATATGAATTTCAAATAATGACAATAAAAAAAATTTAATAAAACATTTTTCTAGTAAAAATTAGTTTTATAACATTCATTAATCGGATTTTTTTGAATCAAAATTTTCATAGATTTATTTTCATTAGCTTTATTATAAATATTTAATTGCCTCTTGCTTTAATCTCTATTATTTATTATAGAATTGAATATTATTTCAGAAAAAAAACTTATTAATCAACAAATAAACAACATTGTCTTTTCATTTAAATTTTCCAATTTTTATTTATATTTTTCTATTTTCCGGCACCAAAAATCTATATATATATATATATATATATATATATATATATATAACAATCATGTTATATATGTTTCTATTAAAATCAAAAGTATGTTTGCACCATCATAAGTAATTTTGAGAACTTACTGCATCTAAAAATTTAGTTGTTTTGTATATTTATTTGCAATGAAACAAATAAGGACATAAATCCAGACGAACCAATTAATTTAAAGCCATTCATCCACTAAATTATGGAAAATAATTTTGAAAAAGCTTCTTTGTATCCTCGTTTTTTTTAGAAAACACATATAAGTTTGAAATTTACTTAACATTTTGATTTCGACTCGTAAGTATATAGTATTAGATAGGGGAATTATCTGTAAAATGGCACATTGATTTCATTTGTTTTATTTTTTTGGCGAAGGCATACTTTTGATTTTAACATTCACATATAAACTCTAAATAAAATTCAATATGATCAGTAGCTCCTTAGATACATAAGTAGATATAAGATACAAGATGCTTTTATTTTATTTTTTTCATTAACAAAGTAAATTTTCCAATGTACACTTTTCCTATAACTGATGAAAAAGGATTCAACAAGTTGAAATGTACAAAAATAAAAATTTTGTTTCCAACTCCTTGACCAAATTGTTTGTCAAAATTAGAAAAAGAAAAAATGTTTTTGTTAAAGAAAAATTCAATTTCTTAAATAAATTTTTCAGTTCATTAAATAATTAAATTATAGTACGGTCTCTATTTTTTTTTTTTTGTTTTTTTTTTTAGAAAAAAATAAAACATAAACTTTAACTTATAATGTTTACTATATAGGTACATTAGAAAAAAAAAATTCCCTTAACATTCGCTAAAAAAAAAAATTCTTCTTTTTTGTACATAATGCTAATGTTTTGTTTTTTGCATATTTAAAAAAAAAAAGGTAAACCATAATTTCAAGAGCATATTATATACAAAAAAAAAAAATAAATAAATTTATACTATTATATTTATATATTCTTTAGTATCTAAAGTTATATAGAAAAAACAAACATAAAAAGATAAATAAGACATTTTTTTTTTTGGAGAGATATATATAAAAAAAAATTCTCTATAGATAAATAAATTATTGTTACTGAAAATAATAATTATTATTACCCATCAAATAATGCGAATAATAATGTCCTTTGGATAATGTTTTTGATAATAATAATCATTTTTAATAATTATTATGTTCATCTTATAAATATTTCATATGTTTTCGTTTTACGCAGGATAAGATAAATAATAAATTATGTATTTTAGTTATGCTTTGATATATTTATCGAAAATCTTCAAAATTATTTAGTTATAGATTATCGAACGAAAGAGGCAGTTTCTTTGATGAGGAAAAATTATTCTATTGCGGTAAATGTCTTATCTATATCTAAATAAAAGTCATTTCACTAAAAAATTCAAAATTGCAAATTAAACTCTTTGTGAACTGAATATTGATCGCGTGAAATTAGAATTTTTTGATATTTAGTCTGTTTTTGCTGTTTGAGTGCTTCAATCTGCCAAACACAAAATCGTAGAATCTTTAGTCGATGTCGTGAAAGTGAACGCATATTTTGGCATCCAAAGAATTGAAATCGATTGGGTACTTCATATATAAACATTTTGGTGGAGGACGAACGAAATGAAGGAAATTCAATGAAAGCTTATCATATTGTACTTTTTTTTTATTTATGATGGAAAAAAAAGGATAAAAAGTATACTTTTAGAATACCAAGTAATTTTGTTCAAAGTAATTTCGTTCAAAGTAATTTCGTTCAATATTTTATTGAATCAAAGACATTTATCTCTCGCAGTTTCAAATTATGACACGAGTGAGTTAAAACAAATCTACATTAATCTTAAAATAAAATATAACTCTCCACACTCACTAACACTGGAAGCTTGTGAGCTTTTTTTTTTTCTTTTTTTTTTTGCTTCAACACAACTACAAGTTTGTACTCAAAAACAATTTTCATAGCTAATAAAGAACTTCCAAAATAAATAATAAGAAAAAAAAAACTTTTTCTTTATCAATTTTCCCAATTTTCGTTTTCAACATTTTTATGTATTTTTTTTTTTTTTTTTGTTCGGTTTCGCGCAAAAACATTTTTACAATCCTGTTGAGTACAAAAAAAAAAGCAACAATTTGCAGTCCAGAAGCGAAAATCCGAAAAAAAAAAAAATTATAGAAGTAAATAAATATAAAAAGAAAATTCATCTGTTACACAAGAGATAAAAAACAAAAACAAAAAAAAATAATTTTTTTTTTTTGTATTAATTTTCCAGTAAATAAAATTATTTTCAGTATCATTTGATATTTTGTTGAGTTTAAATCATAACTACTAAAATTTTTTTTTTTTTTTTTTTGGGAAAATATTAATGAAAAAAAATTTTAATATAAAAATGAAATACATTTTTCATGCTCTTTGTTTTTAATGAAAAATGAAAACATATAGTAAAAAAAAAAAATAAATATAAATAAAAATTAAAGAAAATATACATTAATTTTTATTTTATAAATTTTTTTTGGGAAATTTTTTAACATAAAATCCCGCTACAATTAGTTATGATTAACCGGATTTTATATTAAAATTTAATTTCGCGCGTGCTAAATTAAAAAAAAAAAGAAGAAGAAGAAAAATCACAAAAAAAAAAAACATAATGTCTGCACGAATTTTTCCAAAATCACAAATTATTGCGTAGCATATAAAAGAAAATTTGAAAAGAAAAAATTTGTTTTTTTTTTTTAGGCAAGCAAAGAAAGTTTAATAGAAAATGTTATAAATTTGTTTTTAAGTTAAAGTTTTTTTTTTTTTTTTTTTTAATGTAAACAAATAACTAAGAACTAGCTATAAAGAAATAAAAAAAAATGATTTTTCATAAAAAAATAGAAAATTTCTCTCTAACATTAAAGAAATTCAAAATAGAATAAAAAATAATACCCCCAAATCATAAAATACAACAAAAAAAAAAATGAAAATAAATAATTAAAATAAAAACTAATAAACAAAAAAAAAAATGTTTCTTATAATTTTCAATGAATTAAAACTTAAATTTAAAAAGGGCTTAACATAAAAAAAAATTAAATATATATATATTATTTTTTTCAAACCACAAAAGAGCTTTAAAAATTTTGAATGAATTAGTAATATAAAAAAAAAGAAAAGGAAAATTACATAAAAATATCTTCTCTACATACTTAAAAAAAAAAACCCCAATCTAAAAAAAAAAAGATACAAAAAAAAATAAATGTGTAAAATAATAAATATAAATAAATAAAAGTTATATCGTTTGCAATGACGTAAATTTTAAATTTTTAATAAAAATTTAATATTAATTTTGTTTCTTTTTTTAAAACATTAAAAAAAAAGAAATAGTAGTTAGAGAACATAATAGTTTTTTTTTTTTTTTTTGGTCCTTGTGTTCAGCAGCATCAGCATCATAATTTTTCAGTTTTTTTTTTTTTTTTTTTTTGAAAACATTGATAAATTATTTATTTTATATTTAAACAAAAAAAAAAAAACAACCCCTCAAAGTTTTTTTTTTATTAATCTTTTATACGGGAAATTCGAAATTTCTTAAAAAAGTTAATTATATATTTAGTACAATCGGATGACGGGATTTGAACAATCGGATGACGGGATTAGTACAATCAGATGACGGGACAGAACTTTTTAATGCACTGTTTGATGATTACAGCAATTATATTCGTTGAAAAAAAAATATCAGAAACTCATTTTGTATTTTGTAGATAGACTACACATTTGGTGATGGTACGTCATGACAGTGTTTTAAGTTAGGTTTGGCGAATAGAATAACGTTAAAAAAAATATTTTTTTTTTTGTTAATTTTTTAAGTGTTAATTTATGTCTTATGACCATTGATCCATCATCGCATATACTTATATAAAAACATACATTGTCTTCTAAGATTTAAACAGTATTACTTCAATGTTGGCCCATTTGTCTGATGTGTTGTAATCTTGTTCAGTTTTCTGATTACATATATTTATCAAACATATATGATTTTTACTACTAACTTCCTTAAAATCCTTGGGAAAAAAAATTAATTCTTTTCTATGTGTACACACTAAATATTTGTAAAATATTATAAATATTCTGTCGCCTTAATAGCGAATTATTAGTAATAATAATAATATATTAATCCCATATTTTGTATGTAATACTGATTATATACATTTAGAAAATAAATATGTAATTCTATAACATATTATTTATATTTATTTGTTATACACATTTGTATAAATTTTAACATTCTTAATCCTTACACAACAATCTTAATTTATTAATAAATAATTGTATATACATATTACAATATTATAGTTAGATGAAATAAGTAAATAATTTTAATTTTTTTTTTCACATTTTTCCACATAATAATAATAATTATTATTATTACCACAATTATAATATAATAATTAATAATAATATTAATTCATGATAATATTTAATTTTAATGAAAAATAATTATAATTATGTGTATATAACAATATGACATGACAATAAATGTCATATAATTTGAATTTTATTAAATTATTATGGGAATGGTTTTTCAAGAGTCTAGAGAGTGTTATAGTAGGTTTTATTAAATTGATATTATTTTATTAACAGATATTGCACAACATCTGGTTCATTTTTGACAATTGAAAAAGTATAAGGATTATTACGTACAAATTTTTAGTTATCCTTTTAAACTTTTATTTAAAGTGGCGAACTTCTAACGCAAGCAAGAATAGCTTTAGAATAATTCTGTTTTAATTAGTCGCCAATGAAATAAATATATATAAAATAAAGCCCTTTTTGTAAGTAACCTGTGAACTTGTGTAAAAAATTATTTCCCGTAAATGGTTTTAGGCTGCTTTTCATAACATTTAGTCGACTTCGTTCAGGACAACTTTTTAGACTTATCAAGCATTTTCTCATGCAAAATTTGTAATTTTTTTTATTATAAACAAAAACTATAGGTTGGAGGGAAACAAGGCTCGCGCCGGGATCGACTTGTATATAACAGAGCCGGGATCGACTTGTATATAACAGAGCCGGGATCGACT
>OZ023274.1:953581-1007392 GCA_964007475.1 Hybos culiciformis | reverse complement strand
CGAACTATTACTTTACAATTCCTTACCTAAAAAAAGAAAATCGAATTTATGTAGCATATTTAGAAACTTTTTTTCATTCTGTTTTCACATTAAATGGTGTTTTTTTTTTTTTTTTTTTGTGAAAATTGTTCTCGGAAAATGTCTATTCAAGTTATTGGAAAGCATAAGATATATTTATTTTAATTAATGTCCTTTATATCGTTCTATTTATTTTCCAAAAAAAGACATAAGTATTATTCTCTTCTTCGTTTTTTTTTGTTTTCTTAATTATATTCTCAAATTAAAATTCATCTGAGTTACTTTTTGTTAATTATTATTTTCAATTAAAAATGCATCCTTTGAGAATTTTTTTTTGTGTTAATAATTTATTATATTTTTTTATAGATTATTTAGTTTGCAAATTTATTTCTTTCAAAAAAGAAAATATTCTTTGAATATAAACTGTCTAATTAATATTTTAACATTGACTTTATATAAAAAAGAATGCCATTTATTATCATTTCATATAATTTAAATGTATATATTAGGGTGAGAAATCAATTATTTAACTATTATTTCGAAATTCTTAAAATAGATATTTAGTGAGCAGCATGATAAAGATTATAGTTATTTGTTCAGACAAATAAGCGACTAAAATTAAGTCCTCGAGAAATTATAGGAACAAAGATCAAATTAAGTGTGTGTTTTTTGATTCTGAAAGTAATAAACTTATAGTGAATTGAATTTCAGCCCTAGCCTGAATACTCCTAAGAACAATGACAATGCGACCACATCATTTCCACATGATCAATATCCCAGGCTAGCAAAAAGTCCTAAATGTGACAATTTATGTTTTCTTTAATAAAAAACTGTCAACTTCTGTTTACCAGCTGGAAAAAATTTTTTATTATTTTTTTTAACTTTAAAAATTCCGCCAACACTAAAGTCTTCATCAATTAAAAATATAGAAAAAAAGCAAAAAGTTATTTTTTATTTTTTTTGCCAATAATTTTTCAATTAAAAAGATTAAAAAAAATAATTGGATATTTTTGTTGATCTTCTACGCAGACTGTAGAAGAAAGCAATTGATATTAATTTTTCTTTTTTTTAATTTTTGCTATTTTCCAAACACATCATTCATTGAACAGCAAAAAATATTTCAGTGGGATTAGAAAATTTTTGCTTTTAACTTTTTTTTTGTGTGCGAAAAAGTACACAGATTAGAAATCAAATCCTTCAGAGTTAGAACAAAATCCTTGACAAACACAAAAATCTAAATATTTACGCAAAAAAAAAAAAAAAACACCCAAATAACATTATTGAAAATTGGTTTTGTTTACATTCTAAATATAAATATAAATATTTTTATTACAGAGAGAAATAACCAATATTATATATATAAGAAATAAAAATAAAAATATTAATAATAGAACATAAAGCTAAAAGCTTTCTAAAATATTAATGCAATTTTAATGTAAAAAAAAAAAATATCTGTTTGGTTTTCTGAATAAAAAGATATTTTTACTTTTTTGTAACATAATTAGTTAACATAGCACTAATATGCTTTCTATTGACATTTGGTATAATAAAATGACAACATATATTTATGGTCTGGTTAAACGAAAGGACACACAATAAAAATGTTGATCCTTATATTAAGAATTAAGAGATTTGAATTCATTATTACGATATATTTTTGGAAAAATCGGAAAAATCGGAATTTAAGGATATTATTTTGTAATTTAATTATTATCCTTATTCGTTGCACTGTTACCGTCGTAACATCCAAATTGTTAATTTATTTTTCAAGAATTTCAAAATTACACAACATGAAATCTTTGAAAATTTAGAAATTTATATTTTTTCGACAATCGATTTGTGTCACAGTTCTTCAATTGTCATGCATAGATTAAAAAAAAAAAAGTTTTTTTTTAATATTTATACTTATTTTTAGCTATAGTTGAACTATTAACAAAGATTCGTAGCTTATACGATAGAATTGGTACATTTTATGTTTTTACTTCGAGAATTATTTCAAAGTTAATGTTAAAAATTGTGAAAAATTGAAAAACTAGATCGAGCCAATTATTCAATTTACAACTGTATATTTCTGTAACTAATAAGGATTAGACCAGTAGTTACAGCGCAGTAGCTTATATTTGAAGGATTTCATCATATTTATTCAATCTTACAACCGTATATTTCTGTAACTAATAAGGATTAGACCAGTAGTTACAGCGCAGTAGCTTATATTTGAAGGATTTCATCATATTTATTCAATCTTATAAATAATTTTTTGTGAAAAATCCTTAGCAATAAATTATTTTACAGTATACTTAAACATTAAGTACTCGCACAACATTATAATTTAACTTTTTCTTAATAATTTCTCTCCTTTAAGCTAAATAACACATAATATGATGTTTAGGGATTATTTTCCTATGTTAATAAAATCATAAAATGAAATTATAACATCATAAAATTTTATTTTAACGTGAACTAAAAAAAATTATGATATTTTTGAAAATTTATATACACATATATGTAAATAACACACCGGTTATAAAAATATGTTATAAATTTTTATATATATATACAGAATTTGTGTATATGTACTTTATATACATAATATATAATGCTATAAAAAAATAGATTTATTATATTTTTTTGATTAAATTCTCAATCTCAAAAAGTATAAAAAAATAAATTATATACGCTATACTACATACCCTATATTGTATACTTTGTTATCATAATACTGTGAAAATTGACAATATATAATACCTACATATATGTAGATATTATACATAATATTAAGTGACTTCATAATTTTATTAAGTTTCTAAAAGGTAGGTAAATAAAATTATGAAATATTTTATGTATACAAACATATGTGCGCTATACAAACATAATATTAACTTTGCAATTAAGTTTTTTTTTTTTTGTCTTTAATATTTTAATTATATAATTATTCTGATAAAAGGATTTTAAAAACAGAGTTAAACATTAAATTAATGTTATTATTTATATAATTTCAAATAAGTCACTTACTTACAATTAAAATGGTAATATTTATATCTATAGGATAACTTATAAAAAAAATGGTATTTATTTTTATGCTACAAAACTTAATAGTCTTGGAAAGCATTCAAGCTAAACTTGTATCAGTTTTGAAGTCAAACAAACAACGCAAATTACTTAGTTGTAAAATTGACATTCAAATTCCAGTGCGAGATGAGAATCGAATTCACGACCGCCATAGTATAAATAGGCAATACACCACTACACTATGAAACTTTTTGTGTTCTTGCACTTTTTGTGTTCAAGACAAAAAGGTTCACAAATAATTTCAATGCAATAATTCTAATTTATTCAATTTAAAAATTTAATACTGCATGAATAAAGGTCAGAGATAACAGCGAGTCTACGTTCAATATTTTTCACCTACATACAATAAATATTTCAATATATTTGTCAGATTTAAAAATAATTGACATAAAGACAATTAAGGAAAATAAGCAGAACGTGAATATTCAGAATTTTTCAGAATTTTCGCATTTACTGAAAAAATTTTCCTAATTGTAAGAAAAAAAATGTCGTTTTTCTTCTACAAAAAAAAAAACAAAAAAAAAAAGTTTTCATGAAAATTTAATTTAATTTCACCAAAAAAAAAGGAAATTAAATAAATAAATATAAATTAAAACAAAATAAAGTAATTTATATAAAATAAAAGTCAAACACATTTTCTTTTTATTTTTATTCAATTGTTGCTGGCTTTTCCTTAAATATATAAGAAAATTTTATTTTTATCACGAAATAATAATATTGCAATTCAATTAACACTATTTACATAATATGTTTATTTTAATTTCACAATGTAAATAAATTTGGACCCGAATAACACTTTTTGGTTCACAAAAGTCAAACATTTTTCACTCTACAGAATAAAATAATTTAACCTAATGAACAGATTAGAGGTTTGTTCATATTACTGTTTGAACATTTTTCAAGAACAACATTCAACAATTACAAAGCAATCCTCTTTTTAGTTGTTTAAACGGTCGTTTCTTATTCTACGACTAGCCACTGTTTAATTATGATACTATTACACTCCGACCATTCAGTCGTGTGGCTTGTATAATTCAACTTAATGAATTCAAGATCAAATAAATTCAGGCTCAATAAATTCAAGCTCAAACATAACAATTTTTTTTGTAATATAGTTTTATGAGCTGAAAATTAATATAGTTATGATAGAAATGGAAAAATAGAAAAAAATTTAATCTGCTGTTATGTGCACTTTCAAAGCCAAACTTAATTTCATACTCACTAAATACCCATTAATCTTTTTTTTTTGTATTATTATTATCTAAGAAAGCTTTTTAAGGGAAATAAAATTTTTATATTCTTATGAAAATATGTGCGTCAAAGGTTAGAAATAAAAACATAAAAAAAAGATTAAGTTAAAACAGAATTCTGAATTTTGAACAGAAGTTGCTTATACATATATATATAAATATACTTTATTTTCTTATAATTATAACGACATTTAGTTAGAGGATAAAGCCAAAAGTATATATAATAAACTTGTTTATTATTGCGTTCAGTATAAAGGTCTCCGTTGGTACAAGAAAAAAATAAAGCTGGATTATCAAAGAATAAATAATTTCATTATTTCCTCTAATAAGCTATAAAATAAACCTTAATCTAACATTTTTAAATTTTGCTTCTCTTTTGATGTTATTAGATGCTGGACTAATGGTATTATACCTAACGCGAGGTACATGGTGCACAATATGATTATGCTAATATTGTCAAATTTAGTTTTTTAATACAAAGCTTGAAACAAATTGAAATATATCTCTTCTGCAGTTTGCAATGTAGAAAACAAGCCTTTATTTCTAAAACATCAAATGAGTGGAACTGTCGTATTTTCAAAATTGGATACGTTTTAGATTTCAAATAAATATTTAATTGTTGGCACCGGAAACATAAACGCATAATTGAACATTTTAATTTATGCATTTTTTTTAATGCTTAAAATTTTTTAATTTATTTTACTTTAAATCCGATTAAAAATATTATTCGCAAATATATCATTTCTATTTCTATATAACTATAATAATATTTTTAATCTGATTAACATAAAATTGACAATTTTTTGTAATTGTTAGTAAAGTCAATGGTTAACAAAAGTGCATATATAGATATTAATGTCAAAATGTGTGTATTTTTTTTTTTTGAATAGGTTAATAGTTTAGGTAATTTTTTTTTTTACCTGAAATACAAAATCAATTAAGTCTTTGTATGCTTTATTGTCCTGAAAAATCTATATCCTTTTAATCTATGATATACCAGAATTATTATTTTTTTTATTTTATTATTTAAAAAAAAAAAGGACAGATTATAAATTTAAATAATGTTCTTTCATTTCCTGTATAAAAGATTAATTAATTATTTCCATTATTTATGCATAAAATATTTATTTGTTTGAAAAAAGAATTAAAAGAAATAGTAGAAATTATTACCCTGAATTAATAACATTTTTAAATTATATTAAATAATAGTGTAGAGAGACTAACAATTATATGTTCAATATTAATATTAATACACACATTAAAGGCTAACATTATTTATTTGAACTTTTTAAGTAATTTTATTTCATGCACAACACAGCAAAAACCACTTGGATTCTAGTATATAAAATAATTGTGTATTGATGACAATTAGACTCATTAAGTTCAGAAAATTCTAAATTTTAACCATGATTTTAAAAAGAAAACTTATCCCTTTCTACACTTGCATTCCCATTACACCTTGCTTAAATCTTCTGAGTGTTCTCTTTGGCCTTCTTCGAAATTATTATTATAAGTTCAGCCTCTAATATAATCAGATTTCGTTCAAGAGTAACAAAAAATTACAAAAATTATAGTTTTTCTCTTCAATGAAGAATTAGGAGGTTGAATCTATTCGATCACAGAAATTTTGCAAAAAATAAAAAAATTAAATTTTCCCTAGTATAAATTATGTTAAAATTAAATTAATTCTCGTATATAATTTTTAATCACGAAAAAAATAGGTTTTTTTATTTTTATTTTCCACTTAAAAAAGAATCGTTTTCTTTATAAAAAGTAAAAAAAAAAAAAAGTTTATTTTTGAAAATAAAAAAATTATTCTAAAAATAGAAAATCAAATTCACTTTTAAACTTTTCCTTTTTTTTTTTCTTTATTATATTTTCTTATCGCAAGCTTAGGTTTCTATACTTTTTTCTTTACATAGAAAATACATAATTGAAAAGAAAATTTATATATTTTCATTTATTGGCACAAGATAATGATTGTTGGAAAGAAAAAGAAAAAAAAATAAAAAAAGTAAAACAATTTACTTCTAATTTTCTAAAAATAAAAACTGTCAATTAAGAAAAGTGTATGATTATCATGATTTTTACCGGAAAATAGCCCATGCCATCATTTCAGTATAATTTTTTTTATTACAGATTTCGAATTATATAACTCTAGACAAAAAATAAAATTGATTTTTATATTTTATGGCCTTTAAAGCTCTTTAAATTTTCTTTTCGTCCTTCGAGCCAATATCAAACTTAAAATCTTGAGTTTCAGAATTCAATGAATTTGTTTACTAAGATAAGTGCTGGACGGTAAATTTAAACAAAAATATGAACAGAAAAACATTATTTGCCGAAGGTACAAATAGCCGAAGATAAGTTAAATAAATATGAGCTCTGAAGATCTTCACGATTGGCATTAGTTCAAATTAGTTTTTCCGAATAAATAATGCAAATCTATTAAGTGAAGTTTAAGGGTTTACAAACAAGAAATATAGCTTTCAATCAACCGAGCGTAATAATTCAATGAATGGTTAATATTTTAGCCCGTTTTGCATCAATCACAAATGAAAATAACGAACTATTTGTGTCAGTCCCTGAAATACTTACAACCAATGAACTCTCCAACCACACCTAATGTTGTGATCAAATTATCTTAAAAGTAAAATATCTTAAATAGAAATGTTGGATTTACTTTTTATTTCTAATGTACTGTTCTATATATTTTCATTTAAAAAAAAATATGTATTATGCTATGAAAAAATTTTACCTAAAAATATCGCAAAAAATTTATAAATTATTAATTTCAAATAAAAAATGAATAAATAAAATTGATTTTGATTCTAATTCCCAAACCTGTAGTTTTCCGACCATTGGAATTTCTATATAAATGTAGTACCCTTATAGTATACAGATATAAAATTTTTTAGAAAATTATTCAGTGAAAAAGAAATGGAAATTATGGATATTATTTTGGTAAAATATGTTGAAACAATTTTTAAAGTATAAGATAAGGTATAAACATCATCTCTACGCATGAAACAATAATTTTAATCTTTTCTTTTCAAGTTTAATTCTATAATTTTCCAAATAAATTTATATTTTGGTTTCATACTAAAAAACAAATAATTTAATTTTAAATAAAAAATAATCTTGGTTTTCGAGAATCTAATTGAATTTTTTTTCTTGCTAAGGCAATGATTTATTTCAAAGTTTTTATTTCTGTTGAAAATTATTAAAATTTATTCTATAGAATACATAAAATTTAGTATTTTATTATTCTATCATTTTTAAAATTCCACTTAATACCTATGTATAATAAAAATGCCTTAAAGAACTATTCTTGGAACACTGTACCGAAGAAGTAAGAACATCAACAGAATAATTAAGTTAAAAAAAACTAAATCAAAGTTAAAGCCCTTTTGTTAAGTTTCCACACTTCCGGCAATGTCCGAAATATTTGAAATCAACATACTGCAAAAATTTATTCAGGCTAAAAAAATGTTAAATTTTAATCAAATCAGAAATTTATTAAAGAATTGTAAAAGAAAATGTAATTATTTTAAATATAATTTCAGTAAATAAAAAAAATAATAAGTTCAATAAGTTATCAAAGTAAAACCCCAAAATTATGAAATTAATTTTAAATTAACAAAAAGGATACTCACACAATATTTTAATTTTCTTAAGAACATACGTAATCAAAAAAGTGTGGAAAATTGTTCGTTGCTGTACGAAAACTCTTTCATTAATTTATTATTATAATTTTAACCTACTATTTTATTTTATTTTGATTTTTCTTTTTTTTCTTCGTCCTGGCCTTTTATGTTTATGTATATACACATAAAACAGATCCCTTTATGGTAATATGATATTGTAACTTTTTTTTTTTTTTTAATAAGCAAAAATTTTCTTTTCCATTTATTTGTTTGTAAGTTTGCATGTTGTTTTTCACTGAACGCACATATGTGTGATAAAATTTCTATATAAATATAAAATAAAATAAAAAAAGAAAAGGAACATAATTTGTAGGTGATTTACCTCTTGATGTGAAAAACACATTTATAGAAAATAAGTAAAAATTGCAAGAATAGAACAAAGAAAATAATTCTGTGGTATGAAATAAGAAAGGGATAATCCCTTTATACACATTTAATCCTGGGCACAATTTAAAATTTAAAATTTTTTAGTCTTTTAGTTTTTACATAAACCAGAACCAGCATCAGAATCAGAATCTGATACATTGCGCCAGAATTTTAGACACGAAAAACGTTCATCTGACATCAGAATCAAGACAAGTAGAGGTGATTTCATTTTCTAGTGCTGGCTCCAGAATGTCATAGTTTTCCTTTTAATTTCATTGTTTCTGTTCTGGATTGTTAAAATTCCTGTTTTGTTTCTTTTCGTCAAAAAGAAAACCTCTAGTATAGACGTTGTAAATACCTGAACAAAAGTTATATTGAAAACCGCCAAACTTTTAAATTATGGATAACAGCCTTGGTTTTGTAACAAAAAAAATAAAATTCAAAAGTTGAATCTAAATTTTGTTTTATTCTTTTAATTTATATAATATCAATATAAATTTAATTCAATTTGTAATTAACTTATTTAGACTTCAGATATCTTCGGTAAAGATTGCTAAATTTGATTTGATTAAAACTTGCATTTTTATTTCTACTTATATACTTACAATAAATTTGTACTCTAAAAGTCTAGAAATTACCAAAAGATTGGAAGTTTTGGCTAAAGGACACAGATATTTGGATTGTGAAAAAAGAAATTAAAGGGATAGAACAAAAATAAAATAAATTCTTTTAAGGGTTAAGCACTTTAAGTCACGTATACAATTTGGGTTCTTGAATTTATTATAACGCTGTAAAAATAGACTGTATATTATTATAGAGTTTGTGTTTACTTTGTACTTAATCTTTTATTAAATACATGTCATTTCACTTCAAAATTCCATTTAGTAGAAAATTTTATTATAATTGTATACATATTTTGTATACATAGCTTAATTTCATTTTTAGTTATACAATTTAATTAGAAATTAAAATTTTGGTTATTACTTTAATGATCTACTAAAATTCTTTTCAGAAAATTTTCATGAATTCAAGCTTCAGGATGGTAACTTTTTTTGCAATTTTTTACCTTGAGACTTGAAAACTATTGGTAGATCTAAAAAAATCGACAATAAGCCCGGAATGGAAATATATGATTTTCTAGGCATTTATTAACTTTAAAATAATTCCGTAATTCTGAAAATTAAGTATATTATTATTATTATTATCAAAATAAAATTGTGAATTTATTTTTCAGTTTAAAAGGATTAAATTTTCAAAATTTCATATAAACTATATTGTCATTTTCTTTCGACAATGATACAAAAATTATCTTCTTTTTTGTTTTTGCAATATTTTTAAATAAATTTTCAATTTTTTAATTTAACTTTGATAAAATTTTTCTTTTAATTGATCGAAAAGAGAAAACTCAAATAAAAGAAAGAAAATATTTTTTTTCTTGTATTTTATGTAAATAATTTAATGTAAAAAATTAATTAAAGTTTAATTAGTTTTCCGAAAAGGAAATCAACATTCAAAAATATACTTATATTTCCTAGATATATAAGTACATAGGAAAATTAAGGATATACATTAGAATTAGAAGTTATTAGGTGTAAAAAAAAAAACAAAATTATTAATTTTGGAAGGTTTCTTTCTTCAATAAATTTATGCTTCGCAAATTTTCGTGTTTATTGCTAAATTTACACTAACTTCTATGGGTTTTTGCTTTTAATGAAAAAATTTGCAATTAGTAAAAATGTTGATATGGAGTTAATACAAATAAACATTTGAGCACAACATTAACACGCTAATAATAAAACTAATACTACACTGCCTCAATAAGCAATATTTTGATAGTTTTCACATATTCAAGTTTTTATATTTTTATTTTGAAACATTTATATGGAGAGATTCTCAATGGGATTGTATTTTAAAAATGCCTTTATAGCCATAAAATAAATTTTACAAAAAAACTATTATACGGTTAAAAGAATATTTACACTGTTCTAAATACGCTTTTCATGCTTAGCAAAGCAGAATACCTGGTATATAAACATAATTTTAAGGGAAAAACTTTAGCTAGAACTTATAATTGCGCTCCAAACCTTTGAATCCCTTAGCAATGCAAAATGGAAATTTCATAAATTTTTTAAACGATAAACGAAGAACAATAAAGATAGTACACCATTAATTTTATTATATAAATAAAAGCTAATTATTTTTTTTTTATGCTGACTCCCGATTTCTGAAAAGAGTTTAATTAATATACATATTTTTTTTCATTAAATAAGATTTCAGATTTATTTATATCCCAAGTCACGTTATACTTATACAAGTTCATAAAAAAAAAAATAAATAAAA
Organism: Hybos culiciformis; assembly: GCA_964007475.1. Classification (NCBI taxonomy): domain Eukaryota; kingdom Metazoa; phylum Arthropoda; class Insecta; order Diptera; family Hybotidae; genus Hybos; species Hybos culiciformis. The sequence goes on along the minus strand of OZ023274.1, from coordinate 996,642 downwards.
TAGTTTTTTAATGAACAAAAAATATGAATTTTAAAAAAAAAATATATGTTTTTCTTCAAATTAAAAAAAATACCTAGTGGTTTAAAATAAATAAAAAATGTAAAAATTGTGGAAATTGTTGCCATTCTATTGTGTAAGAAAAATAAAATTTTAATTGCATTTTATATAATATTTTCGCAATTGCAATTTTTCATATGTGCAAACAACTAATTTAAATATACATGTACTTAGTACAAAAAAAACATAGGAGGATAATTTTTTTTTTGTTTCACAAAATTTTTTTTCAATTAATTTAATTCTCATGAATTTTCCTAACTTTGAAATGTTTATGGTTGAAAAAGTTAAAATAAATGTTATAAATTAAAGAAAGTTATTAGCAGTAGAAGGAAGTTCCTGGAGACCTTATATAGTAATATTCATTTTGAGAAAAACCTCAGTTAAGAGTTTAATAATAAAAAAAAAAAACTATGTACTTAGCAAAATACATATGCTTCAAGAACATGAAAAATTCAATAATTTGACATTACCTCTAACAAAATTAAGGAATAATACCTCTGGAACTGTCATTGTGTGCTTCAGTTTATCTCTTTTTAATACCTTATTATATATATACAATTTAATTTTTAACTATATCTACAACAAAAAAAAATTTTCCATAAACTCATCTTTATTTATACATCGCGAAACCCTTTTTGTACTAACCCTTTATTTTTTTGTTTTTTTTTACTTGATTAATTAGCAATTATAATAATTATTCAAGTTTCCTTCATTCAAAAAATAAAAATATGTATGTATATACAAAAATTATCTTGTCCAACCATTTTAATTACTATCGATTTATTTTTCCAAATAAATGAATTTTATTACAATATTATAAAGGACAACGTGAAATGACAAAAATTAGAAGGAAAATATATTTCATATCTTTTTGTTTTTTTTTTGGTAATATTTGGTATTTAATTAATTGACTTCAACCATTTGGAAAATGTTTTTATGAATATTGTATATAGGAACTGGAAATTATTCATTTAAATAATTTTAGACATTTTATATTCTTGTATAGTACAGAAAAGGGAAAAGCTATAAAGAGATAGAGATTAGTAGATTTAAGCTATCTGCTTATTTGTTTGTCTGTTTGGTACAGATTTTGCAATCGAATTTGAACTAACTTTTGGATGAGCTTGAAATTGCATACATAGTTCAGAGCTGGATGACAATGCAAGGGAATTAAATCGATTTTAATATAATTAGTTCTAAGTATTAAAATTTCAATCTTAAGAAGTATTTTCACAACAAAATTTCAGAACAATCGATATGGGATCTGTATGGAGTTATAAATCGGCATACGGGGCTAGGAACAATTATTTTAAACTAGTCCGTTTTAAAAACATAGTAAATAATTTTCCTAGTCCACATATCAAAATAGTTCGGAAAATTTAATTTATTTGAAATCTTTAATTCAAAATCTATTTTCATATTAAATGAAAAAGTATATTCTAAATGTAATTCGATGTAATAAATTAATGAATTTTTAATTAAATTTTCAATTATTATAACAAAGCTGTATACTTTTATGCTTTTATATATTCTTTATATTTGAAAATGTTTATGCTTTCTATTGAATATCAATTAATTTGATATAAAATTTAATTAATATTATTATTATTCATTTAACATTTGATTGTAATATGAATAAAAGATAAATATAAATATGTATATAGTAATATACAAAATAATTAAGTATAAAAGAAGAAGAAAAAGTTCATCCTTTTAGCAAAATAATATAATGATGTCGTCATAATAGAAGAAAAAATTTTTTTCCCATCATTCTATAAAACTAGAACTTACTTGTAAGAATCAGGTCAAATATATAACTATATGAAAAAAAAGTTTTCCTTCATTAACTATGTTTTATTTTATGCACTACTACATAAATATATATACACTACACATGTTTAAAATGTGTAATAAGAAAATCAGACTCTATAATAATAAATTCTATTATTATTTTTTTTCTTAAATTTAATATTTAAGAACTATTTAATATTAAATTTTTTTTTTATTTTAAGATTCTAATTTAACATTTAATATGTATATAAATTTCCCACTTGAACAAAATAAAAACCATAAATAAGCTAGTACATAAAAAATACATAAAATATTATTTATTATATTCCTAGATAAATTACTTTGAATGAAATAATGAACTAATTTGCTAAAACATTTTTTCATTTGTTTTTCCTTAAATTACAAGACAAACGTAAATGTATATTATGAAAACATTTTCAGTTTCTATATATCGTCTGCTCAGAAATGAAACACCGTATAATGAAAAGTATAGTTTCGAGTAATTTGAGTTTAAAGATTTGAAAATTAATAAAAACGTATAGAAAAATAACAATTAACATACAATTTTCATCTAAAAAATATATTTTAATCAACATTAAGAATATTCCAAAGTAGTTGTACTTATAAAATCGAGTACGAGGAATCGAATGGTGCTATTGTCAAACAATGATGTATAAATGTCATACGTTGTTTCATTTCTCAGCAGATAGCTCTAATAGCTCTATTAAGTTCTTTATTTTTGTCAACAAAATACAAATCCAGCATATAAATGAGCATAATTTATCTGATTTGGAATTTCAAATTATTATAAGGATAAATAAGTAAATACAATATGTAAATTTTCTTATCCTGTTTCTTATAAAGAAATTATTAAAAATTTATATCGATTCATGAAAAAAAAAACTGTATGACATTTTTATATGATTGCAATTCCATATATTATAATATTTCCACTCATTCTACATTGGCTTATTATAAATGCATTCAAAATGTGATTCTGTATATAAAAAAATTATTAAATTTAAGGATGCAAGATGCTCATTTTATAAGTAAATTTTTACGAACAGTTTAGTTTGAGATACTACTAGTTTTATTCGAATAATATATTCCCGGCGAATTGCAAAACTTACTAACAGAAAGAGCAAAAAAAAATATAGTAAGAAAAAATTAATTTGTTTGTCATAGTAGAGGACTTAATACCAATATAGTTTTATACCTAAAGGATCAAAAACAATAATTTTATTATCTTTTGCTTACAAAACAAAATTTTCTGCAAAAACAAATTGAATACAATAAAAAAAATTAAATTCCTGATCATCATTTTAAAAGGATTTACAATTTTATTGTTATAAAAGAATGAATTTCTTTTAAATATCACCATAATCGTATATTAAAATAAATTTCTCTCAATGATTTTCACCTACGTCATATATTTTTGACACCTTTTAACTTTTCTATATTCTATCCATACCAATGTCGAAGTTAAATAAAATTGCATATTTATTTACGTAAATAACACCAATATAACTTTAATATACAGCTTAATCATCATAGGGATAGCAGATGTCTTTTATTTCCTTTTCAAACCAATTACATTTAAAATATAAATTTGAATAATATAATTTTTTTTTTTTTTTTTTAAATAATATAATAAAGTAGTACAAGGCTAGAATTATCAAATGACAAATGCGTGGTGCGGCACTATATACTATGAGAATTGAAATGTAATCAGAAATTTTTTGTTTTCTATAAGTATACCTCTATGCTCTATATATTGTATGTGTTATGTGAGTGGGTATGTACATAACATTATGTCAGTGGACAAAAAATATTAGTTTCGATATTAGTGCTTATTCTTCTCCTTGTTTAAAATTAATGGATTAAAATTTCCCTAAAACAGCAAAGCAAATAATATTTTTATGCTCTCTTCTTTCAACAAATCGCTATTATTTTTTTTTATTCTTAGAGCACAACAAGACGTCAAATTATGATTTTATGATGCCGAACAATTCCTAATATGTTACCATAAGTTTAACCTTAGAAATTTTCACTTTTTTAGCATTAAATTGAATGATTATGTCTTATTGTGATTACAAAAAATTTCATAGTTTTTCCTATGTAACAAGAAAATATGATTATCTCACTTACCAAATTCAACTAACTGCAATCATCCTTTATGTTTAATAGAGAACAATTTCAATCAAAAGTTGTTTTTAGCGTCCTGGAAAAAATTAAAATAGAAATATGAAATAGTGTTAATTTAAAAATAGTTATTTTAACGTTAAACCGACAAGAAACAATCCCATCAAGTCTAACATAAACTAAGCGGGAATTAAATTTAAAATGAAACTGAATATTGTGGCTACATTTTGAGTAAGAAACATTAAAACTTCATAACAAATCCTAAAAGAGATTTTTTCTTATCAAAACAAAAAATGCAAAACTTTGGTGAAATTAAATTAAAAAAAAATATTATCGAAATAGAAATAATATATTTTCAGTTTGAAATAACCTCAAGGGGATATTAAGACAAAAAAAAATTTTAATCGTTTCATAATAAATTTCATTTTCTATTTTAAGAAATTTCACACAAAGAATTATCCTTTTTCATTTGATGAAAAACTCAGAATTTTGTTTTCAATTCCTTGAAATATATTTCGAAGGAGATAATATAACAAATTTTATATTAATATATACCTAAATGTAATTGGCAGGTGGGAAATATAATTATTTCCCATCAGATTTAATTAAAGCGCGAAAATTAATTGAATGCAATTTTTTTTGGAAAAACAACACTTCATTCACGTATATGGGTATATGATTGCCAATGGGAAAATTAAATTTTGAATAAATGTATAAATTTGTATGAGAAATTCAATAAAAAAAATTTGTTTTTCCATAGATATTTTTTCAAGAAATTTAAGAAATATTGAAACAAGGATGAAAGAAGGTTTCAATAAAGAACTTTAACGGGCCAAAAAAAGGCACAAAAATTATTGTGGTTATTGAGTGGTAGAGATACGAGATTCCCTTTTTGTTCCACAAAGTCTTCGGCTTACTGTAATTTAGAAAAAAAAATATGATTCCATAAAAATAAATAAATAAAGAATAATATTTTAATATTTAAATCTATGAAATCATCAGTATTTTCATTATATCCAGACTAAAGTTTTCTTTAATGCCATGACGATGTCTGTTCATGTACATATCAAATAGGAAAACGGTATTGGTTGTGTTGAACATATTGTTAAAGTATATATATAGTAAATTTTTTCATTATATGTATGTAAAATGCATCAGCTGCACATTAAATGTACAATATTTTTTTCTTTTTTATTATAAACAAGAAAATGCATTATCGTAAAGTTTTATTTTACTTTTTTTTTATTAATATTAATAAAAACATTTGAAGCGATTAATTTTAGTTATTCAGATATTACTTACTTATTAAAAAAAAAAAGGTAGATAGAAATTTTATTAATGAAAAAGTCTAACCGAAATTAATTTCCAAACAATTTTCTTTGAAAAAAGCTCCAAAATTAATGTGCTTGAAGAAATCATAATTTCTCTCTTAATTTTTAGAATAGAAATAATGCGTTTCAAACAATTTTATTAAATACATAATATTTTATTACCGCAGAGATTTTTGTTATAATATTTTCATTCTCAAGGACCATGTTCTTTTATTAAAATTTTAAAATATCGAAGGAAACTTATCGTGAGGTTTATAGTTTAAAAGTTATAAATTAAGTTATTCTAGAACCTTTAATTCCGTTGAAAATTATTTATATTTGAATATTCATCTCTATACGATAAAGTTCTTTAAAATGTTGGTACATAGAAAAATTTTGGTTACAATTAAAAAGTTTAAGCCAAAAGTGAAATAATTCTAAAGTTTAAAGTCAATAATAAATTAGTCCCCAGAATCTTTTATTTTGTTGAAAATTATTTATGGCTACCTGAATTTTCATCCTCACGAATAGTGTCCTTTAAGATGTATTATATATATATGTATACACAATTAGTTATTATTAAAAAATTTATGTGAAAAGATCTTATTATAGTTATAGTGTATAAAATTTCAAAACACTGCCGATAATAATCTGTCAAAGATTTTTTTTTATGTCTTTAATTCTATTATACGACTATTATGTTCCTGTGTATCCCTTCAAAAATAATGAAAAACGTATGAAATTTTATATAGGCATGCATAAAGTAAAATAAATATTCAATTTTAATCCTTTTCATTTTATTATTCTTGTTTATTTATATTTCAAATATAAAAATTTAACCATCATTTTTTTTTTTTTGCTATAATCAAAATCATTTTTCTAGACATCTATTTGAAATACGATGAAAATAGAAAAATATTATACATCTACATGTTTATATATATATCTACCTTGCCCAAATAAAAAACATATAATAATAATAATAAAATAAAAGAAATTGAATCGTAAATCAAATTCTTAAAATTGCAATTTTTCAATTTTATTTGGGTTCTTACTATAATATGAATAGATAAATAATAAACTAAAAAAAAAAATAAAAAAGGGTTAAACAGAAGTATCTCAGACATGTAAAGGTCAATGTTTTTGTTTGCAATTTTTTTTTTTTATCTCATCAGCAACTATATACAAATAGTTCACGTCAAAAATAGTATTTAGAATTTTTAAAGGGAAAAAAAAAAGAAGAAATAGATTTTTTCCAAAATAATTTTCACAAGAATTTGAAAATTTAATGTAATGTATTTTTTAAATTTTTTAAATGTAATGTATTTTTTAAGTTTACTATAAAAACTAATTAAAAAATTAGAATTCTAGCAAAAAATAATTTCAAAACTGAAGAAAAATCCTATATATTTAGTGTCTGTGAAGGAATTCATGAAATGTTGTTAAGAAAATATAAATAAGTTTAATAATTAGTTATAAACCTTATAATTTAATGAAAATATTCATACTGAAATAAAAACTCGGTGGAAATATAGCAAAAAGAATATAGGTAAAATTAAGTTATATTCTGGCAGTATCATCTACGCGCTCAAAATTTCGAATTTGTTATTACGATAATAGCTCGTCAAAAGATGTATAAAAAATTAATTGTAGCAAAAGTTTTTATCGTTTTTTACCGTTGCTTGCCATTACCTCTTATTACTAAAGTCATCGACTAACTGCTGCAGTGTAGGTGATTGGATTTACAAAAAAAAAAAATAGTGCTCACTAAAAACATTATCCTTGAACATATAAACATAGTAAATATACCTTTCCTTAAAAAAAAATTATTCGCTTCAAAATAGTGCGCAAAAAAAAATTTATTAGAAAGATATTTTCTTCGCAAAAAAAATAAAGTTACAATAAAAATTTTTACTCTCTTATCTTAACCGCAAATAAAAAAAAAAATATTTTTCGAAAGTTGGTATAACAACAAAAGATAAATTAACGGATATTCTTTTTTTGTTATAAAATTTTCCAATTGAAATGAATTTTATTTTATTTTCGCATTAATATAAAAAAAAAAATAGTAGAATAAAAATCGGATAATAATTTCTCTAATTTAACTACCTATTGTTGCAAACTTCAAAAAGAATGCAATTTTTTTTTTTTTTTCAACAGTAGAATAAAATATGGAAATAAAGGACTTTAAAGAAAAAAGGTTCACCATGCATCCTTTTTTAGCGAGGACCAGTTATGTATTTCCAATACATCAAATTAATGATGTTTGCGTTGGTCTAATTTTTCCAAAAATTCGCTTATAGACAAAACATAAATAGTGAGACAAAACAGTAAATTGACCCAAGAACTAAAGAATAAAAGGCAGAATGAGTTCCTTCTGTGATATATCTCAATCAAGTATAGCTCAAGAAGCTTTTAAAGGCAAACAAACTATATCGAATTGTCTGAATACTTAAAAAATTCACTTTTTCCTCTTATTATAACATTTTCGTGCGTCCTCCTTTCTTCTTCAGACTTATCTGAGTATCCTTATATTTATACTTCAATAAGGGATATATTTCTATATATATAAAATTATATTTCAATTCAAACATTAAACAAAATAAAAATAAAGCAAAAAAAAAAAAGAATAATAAATTCCTAAAAAATATTTATTTATCTGATTTAAAAATAAATATTTATTTTTTAGATAAAGTCAAAATGCAATAAAATAAAATAAAAATGAAAATAAACATTATTAAAAAAAAAAAAAAATTAGTTTTTTTTTTTTTTTTTGTTTGTAGGTAACTATTTTTATTTATTTATTTTCGATTGCATGATGACAGAGAGGCACAGACACAAAAGAAAATATACATTTTAGATGAATGTTGTATACCTGAGAAGTATTTCAAATTGCAAATTTATATTATTTACATTGTTTACATTTTTGGTTCAACGAAATAATTATGGCGAATATTTTGAATTAATTAAAATTTTAATGATTAAATTAAGTAAAATTAAATATGTATAATAAAAGGTGCTCATCAAAGCAAATTATGGATTAATCGCAATTAATTTTTTCTAATTTTCTTTTATAACAATTTTCCTATTAAAAAATATCTAACGAAAACTTGAATAGAATAAAGTTTGACAATTTCAAAGATCTTCATATACTTCATGGATCATGATGTATAACTCACTTGTAAACTTACAATATACATTTCTACTACTTGGACATCACACTATATTGATATAAATTTTATATAACAAAAATTAAAATAAATTATGGATATGATTACTCAACAAAAATGTTTAAGATAAATTTCATTTCCAAAAAGCCCATTATTATATTATTAAGTATATATTTTATAAAATGTTAAATTATCTGTTGTTTTAAGGTCATTGAAATTAATTAAATGGAATATAAAATTTGTATTTATTTTTTATTTTATTTTTTTCTCTGTTTATATATTATTTTTCTTTCGAATTTACACTTCAAGGTGCGCTCTCTATCTCTATGTTGTTAACTTTTAATTAATTTTATGCCACAAGGGATCAATCTTTTTGGTAAATATTACTTGATTTGTCAACACAATAATTAACAAACATTTTTCATAAGAAAATTTAATTAATTTTTCTTCTTTTCTATATATATCTAAATGTACACATATATATAATGCATAAAATTCCGCAAAATGTAATTGACTTTGAAGAAGATGATGAAAAGTAAAATTTTTTTTTTTCCGACCCCTCATAATAAGAATTAAATGATATTTATTCAGATTTTTTTTTTTTTTTATAAAAATACAAACTTAATTTATGAATTTATGTCAAACTCTTTAATTTTTTAAATCTTTTGAGTAAGAACTGATTCATGCTGTATAAATTTCTTATCTGCAAAAATATTTGCATATTATATACTTTGTAGAATCATATACTTAAAAAAAAAAACTCGGAGAAAAATCTGCTATAATTTATACCCGAAAGATTACAAATAAAACTGAATTATTTTTTTGGCAGTAAGTATACAGACTGAAAATCTTACGTTTATTAATAAAAACATACAATAATGCGTTGTAGCAAATATTGCTATTACAAAATAATAGTTTTTAATGCGTTGGGGATCGTTATGTTGTATTTAGTGCTATAGAATTTAGATCACTAAATGGAGTATTATATGCGTCAATACACATGCAATCTTTTAGATGCATCTGCGTAAATAATAAAAAAAATTTAGATGCATCAGCGTATATAATGAAAAAATTTAGATGCATCAGCGTAAATAATGAAATCATTTAGATGTTTCGTATTGAATATTACGTAATACCTAAACAAACATAATATCTCTCACAATTTTTCAATACAGCCAAATACAAAAAAAAAAAGAGAAAAAATGAGAAGAAAAAATATTCTCTCTTTGCAACTACCTCTCCCCTACGCATTAAAACAGTATATTTGATATGTAAACAAAATTTGTTATACAACTCGTTCTGTATTTACACAAAAATACATTGACACTTGTCAATTTATATCACTCGACCTTCGGTATCGTGATATAAGTATTGACTCGTGTCAATGTATTTTTGTGTATACAGAACTCTTAATTAATAACAAATTTAGTTTACATATTCAATAATCTACTATTATTGTTTTTTCTATAGCGAAAAATCAAATTAAAAATTTTTGCATGAAATATTGCGTTAATCAAGCGAATATTAAAAATTAAAACAATTGCTAGGAGAAATAGCTAATCTTGCCACTAGTTCGATTTGCCTTTCAAAATTGCTGAATTCAGCTATCTGATTTTCACTTTACTATTTATTAATAAATTTCTATAAGTATGTTATGAACACTAAAATTTTAAAGCTTCAAATGTCGCTCCCAATTCACAAATAAAATAATCAATAAAAACTATTTTTTCTATAATTTTCCCATTGTTGATATAACACCAATTTGTCTTAATTACATAAAAAAAAAATAAAAAAAAACAAATTTGCAAAAGTGCAATTGACATGATAATAAAAAGTTTAATTCTTTTTCTGACAACACACAATTAAAAAAAACATTGTGAACATGAAACTTATTTCCATTGTAATAAAAACTAAAACATATTTATTTTAATTAAATGCATCACACTTACATATTTATCTACACAACATATTATATTAACACATTTATATTTACACTTAACATATATTTACATTTAATATGTATATTTATACACAATTAACATTTATTTACAAAAAAATGTTTGTATTATGTATTAAACTTTTATATAAAGGACTAGAATAAATAATTTGACTTTGAAACACCTCAAAAATGGCGCTAGATATTCCCACTATTCGGAGTAAAAACGAGATCAAATTGAATACAAATTTGGATTAAAAACGTGATCAAATTGAATACAAAATTAATTTATGTTCTTATGTTCGGTGTTCCTACCCCGGATGGTGGGCATATCTAAAGCCATTTTTGAAGTTTATCAAATTGTCAAATTAGTCATTATATAGTCAAATCTAAAAGTTTAATATTATACAAAAATTTTATTTTGAAAAGTTAATTTTTATCTAGAAATTCATGAAATTAGACAGTATGTTTGAGGAACTCATACGCAATGTTGATTAAAGATCTTAATTCTGATTCTGACGAAATTTTCTTTTCCCATCGAGTGTTTTATTCGATCAACGGTGGCTACTCGAAAAATATATTCACCACATAATTATTTATCATTTTTAATCCTAACCTTGAATTCAATTCTGATTTACTATAAAATAAAATCAATAATGTACCTATATAAGTTCTGTTTGCATACATACAATAATATTTGCATATGTAGAAGTATGTACATATATTATATATTTAATTATTAAAAATTTTCCCAAATACATTTTCCAAGGACTAAGGGTATTATGACACACTTTTTATTATAAAAATTAGGTATACCTACCTTTTTAAACGTATTATGTATAAAAACATGGTTATATATGCATAATGTCATTTTTACCTTGAAAAATTCTTAGATTATCAAGTAATCTCATAAAAAAATATAAAATCATCTAAACTAAAATACATAGATACATTTATTTTGACAATTAAAAATAAAATTTTGTACAATTTTGAAAGCTTATTTTACGCTTTTGTACTTTTAAAATCATATAATTGTAAATGACAAGAACAAAAATATGTCCAATTTTGGTTTCAAATGTAGGGTTTTTTTTTTAAAAGCATTTTGATTGGTCAAGGGAATATAAGTATTATCCTCTACATTGGAATGGATCGAAATTAAAAATTAACTACTGAATATTTGGAATCAAAGTCTTGCTCTAGCAACAAGATGTATCCGATCGCACTGGTCGGATAAACAGTACTCAGAAATTCTATAAAAATTTAAAAGTTAGTTTCGCTCACGAAAACCTATCTGGCCTTTTATTACATCATTATTTATTACCAATGTATTTTCAAGTCCATTCAAATATAAATAGCTTTTAACTACATATTAATAAAAAAAATATGAAAAAACATAAAATTCTGATTCCATTAAAATTATCCTCATTCATTTCATGTTCAAAATCTTTAAGTAGATTACTACCTGTGTTAGGAAAAATAATATAATAATAATAATAATAATATTTTGAGTTGAATTTAATTTGTTTAAAGGAATGAAATTTATCAATCCCTTTTAAACAGCATCAGCATCAGCATCAGTATATAAAGATGTAACTATAGCAAAAAAAAAGTTTTAAAATTTAGAAAAAAAAACTTCCAAGGTCAATTAGAGAGTTTTACAATACAATAAAGTTTATAATGATGAACACACAGGTATTTAGATTTAACAATTTTTCAGACTTTTATTTCCTCCACTAAACTGAAAGAAAAAACCGATATGTACCAGAAGATAGATATAAATATTGTAAAAAGTGACATTTTTATGGTATCAATTTAATTCGACAATAGTGGTTTCCAATCATTATATTAAAAAAAAAACAAATTGTAACTACAGAATTTTCAAGAATATGGTTTGTCTTTATTATTCCAAAATGTAATTCAAAATCAAAAATAAAAATTTCAATTTTATTCTTCAATTTCGACGACAACAGTGATTTCTGACTATTATCCTTGAAGTATAGAGAAGTTCGGTAAATAAGTTATTTCCTGGAAAAAAAGTGGTTGATAGATTCATCTTATTTTAAAAAAAATTAACAAAATCAAGAACTTAAATACTACACTGTTTTATAAAAAAAATTATTAATTATATAGAATTCACTCCTGTCAAGCAAGAGACATATTTCTGCGTATGTTAAAAAGTTTATCCTGACTGGACCATATTATTATCAATGCCTATAATTTAATCCTTTTCACTCAAATAATTATATTAAATAGACATTAATTTTTTTGTTTAATAACCGGCGGACTCCATATTTAACAACCGGACTATCTGCATGTAGTTTACCCTAAAATGCATTTTCTTGATTGCAAAAAGAAGAACAAAAATGTTCAAAACCGTTATATCAACATTATATTTTTATAAGTATATACCATTAAAAGAATTCCGCTTGAAAAATTATTTTTAATTTTTACCTAAAATCCCAAAAAAAAAAACTTAATTCCATAAAATTTGATTTTTTTTTTTTTTAATCAAGTTAAAATGATAATAAAATTTGTATAACAAAACAAAAAAAAAAATTGGAAATTTCATACCATTATCATTATGTTTTTTTTTTTTTTTAATAATAATCAATCATCAATTATCATGTTAAATAAAGTGTAAAATTTTCATTTATCTATCATTATCCTGAAAGCGTATCCTATTTTTTTTTTTTTGTATTATATCCTTGCGCGCACAACATTGTATATTCCGAAAACAAAATCAGAAGAACAAAAAAAGAACATCTGATCATCTGTCCATGAAAGAAGGAAAACATTAACAGGCAGAAAATTATTAGAACTCACATAAACTGATGAGACAAATATAATAATTTTATATTAAAACCATAAAATCAATGTAATATACCATCATGTACTTATGTATAAATTATATTGATATATATATACCTAGTCCTTGTTGATCCTTAATACTTGAAAAATATTAAATAAATGATTCAGTAATCATATAACAACATCTAATGTTAAGGAAAAATATTAACTGTAAAAATTGATAATTATTTTTTTTTTATAATTTTAATAATATTTAATACTATAGTCGAAATCGCTCGCTCTAGCCTAGTATTCACTCTAGCCTATAAATAGTATATAGATGTAATAATTAACTTGATTGAAGAAAAAAGCCGATTAATGCTCATACGTCAACGAAACTGTGTATTATTTTTTCGAATCCATTTCATATTCTTATAAATATATATAAAATATCAAAATTATATTTTACGGAGTGAAATAATGTTTTTCAACAGGATTAAAATCTCTCACAACCACTGTTTACATAATTTCATAATGACAGAAAAATGAAACAACTACAAAATTAATACATATATATGTACTTATAAACATATAGGACTCCTAAAATTGAATATATATATAAAAAGGACATTTTTTATAAATTTATATCTTTCTTCATAAAGTATTTCTTTTTTTGCTGTTGTTGTTGTTATTCCTATTTTATACCAACATATATACTTTTGATTTCTGCACATACAAACACATAATGGATATTCTCTATCTATTCATTTTTCATATTGTTATAAAATCCTTTTTTAAACACCAAATTAAAGAAAATTTAAATGAAAATTTGTCTGTTCAATATTATTATTTAATAATAGCACTGTGAAAAATAACTTATGAAAATTAAGGAAACAAGCAAAAGTGTCTCACTGTAATCGTTATTTGACAAACGGAAGATTTGGACTGTTGAAATAGTGATTATCTTTTTTTTTAATGAAATCTAATGTTTTAAGTTTTAAGCTGATGACTATTTTAATAAGTTCCAAAGTGAATTTTCTTTGAATTTGAATGGAATTTTTTTTCCAGCATGTCCAACTTTAATGCTATTGACTTGGACCAAGTACATTAAATAATTTTAAGTTTTAATTTGTATACTGATGACAATTCGAACGCATATTATGGTGGAAGGAAAAATTCATTTGGCAACTGAGTCAGTATTAAAGTTATTAGATTAATATTGAAAATTTTTTTTTGATCAATTGAATCCTTCTCCTCTGAACTATACTCTAAGCATTTTATCAATGCGAAAACAATCGATAACATTTTTTGCCGTGTCATAAAAAACTTATGAATAAAAATTTTAAACAAAAAAAAAAAAATGTTTTTAAAATGTTTTTCTAAGGGGTGTTAATTTCAATGTTTTCATGAATACACATAACAAAGATTGATTCATTTTCTATGAAGTCCTCGTCCTTAATATTGAAAACATATTGTTTTCCTTATAAATTTTATGTAGTTTTTTTTCATTTCTATAAAAGTTAAGTATATAGAAGCCATAAGAAGGAGGGACCCAACACATAACACAGAAGTTAAAGAGAAAAAATTGAAATTTATTCAAAAGTGTTGAAAATTTATTGATTGCTTCTTTTTTATATAAATATAAATGACATAAAAAAAAAAGGATCTTATTGAATGGAAAGGAAATGATAGTCCTCAATATACAAGAATGATTTTATATTAAACAAAAAAAAAAAAAATTATGTTTTTTTTTTATATTTCATAAATATGTATAAATGAAAATATAAAATAATAATTTTTATTGCCGTAGCTAATCGATCATAAAAAATAAAATAAATTTTTTTGAGGTTGTGAGTAATGTACTAAAAAAAAAATTTATATTGATCAAAATCACTTAAGTATTATTGAGGCAAAATGAACTGTCTAAATATTTGTTCACAAAAGCGAAAAAAAATATATTCAACATCTGTTCAATCATAGGAGAGAGAATGCCACAGGGCAGTCCGGGCTAAACTGACTCTGTACTATAGCTAAACGATAGAAGAAAAAATGGCCAATATCATAAAGGAAGTATAAAAAGAGAAACTAGTCCCATACAAAAAATGCAAATACAAATAGTGAAACAAAAAATCCATATCACAACCCCATAAGCTTTTTTTTTTGCATTTTTTGAGAATTCCACTCTCACAAAAGCTTTTAAAACTTTCAAAATAACAACAGTTCTATACAATTTTTAAAGTTTTAAAAACTTTTGTGAGAGTGGAATTCTCAAAAAATGCAAAAAAAAAAGCTCATGGGGCTGTAATATGGATTTTTTGTTTCACTATTTGTATTTGCATTTTTTTTATGGGACTAGTTTCTCTAATTATACTTCCTTTATGCCAATATATAGGAATATAGTTAACCTTATTCCAAAATTATTCAATTGTGTACTATGTACTCACTAATACATAATACCCAGTTTTTTTTTTCCCAAAAAATCACAGTAAACTATAAATAAATCTTATTTATGTACGTACACAAAAAAAAAAAGAAGAAGTTCTCATCAAAATTTTAAATTTTTGATAAGAGGCCCCAATGTAATATATTCACATTTATTTATTTTTTTTTTTAAGGATATAATGTAATATGTACAAGTATTCTATACACTATGTTTATACATATTTATGTTTTATGATAATAATTTTAAAATTTGTTACAGTTTTAACAAATTCATATTTCTTTTTCCTCATCTTTAGGGTACAACAGGTAATCGTCGTTTAATACGGTTTCATTTATTGATTTTCCATAAATTTCTGAATCACAGTTGATCTAAATTGTTGTGTATATGAAACTTACATTTTAATTCTCCAATATTGTAAAATATAATATGATACCGTGATATACGACATTTACTTGTATAATAAATATTTTATGTTCATTTTATTTTATTATTATTAATATTGATGTTGACTTTAACATTTTATAGCAGTCGTAGTACCTAACCGAAGCAAATTGATATGTGAATTGAAAAAAAAAAAAATAGGATATTCATTTTTCTTGGCGCTATATAGAATTTCTTGTAGAGCGATCCGGAAAATATTCATTTTTTCTTTATTTCATCATTGAAACTGAAAAAAATGCTTTCGTTTAATCTTTGTCAAATAATAGTTGTATATTTTATGCTTGAATAAAAAAATTACGAAAACCCCGAATCTTATGTTGTTATATTCTACCAATACCCATACAATTTTCATCGCAATCCAAACAAAGTTTTAACATAATCTGTAGTGGTCAAGCGCTTTAAGTAATTTCTATACTAGTTTTTTTTTATTATATATCAGGGGTGGCCAGACTTTAAGACAATAAGACAGTTTACATATTTAAAACAATTTCTAATTGCGGTTCTCGACAATTCTGATTTTTGTGATTTCGGCTCCTTTCGGGATAAAGTCTGGCCACCCCTGTTATATACTATAAAAATTTCTCTCCTTCTCGTGCTATTCGACCATCACTCCTAAGCTGACACACATTTTTTTTTTTTTAACAGACCTAACTTTAAGTTTTCCAAATATCGTTTTCCCAATATTATAGAAAATAATTTTCTAGACTAATTAATTGGGTGCTTGCCGATATGAACTAAAAATGCATATATTTTAAAGTGAAATAGTCAGAAAATAAGTGATTTGTAATAAATTTATTTAAAACAAAAAATAATGTTGAAATTATTTAAAAAGACCAAAAAAATTAAAATTAAAATGAAAATTTGACAAAGGAAACTAAAATTTTCATTGAAGAAAAAATTTTGGTGAATTTTTTTTGGTTCGTTTTTAAACTTTATAAATTTTTTTTTTTATTAAAAGTTGAAAAATCAAAAAAAATATACATAAAAAAATAATTTGAAACATAAAAGTTATTATTTTAATATTACAAAAAATAAAATTAATAATTTATGTAATTTGGAGAAACAAAAAAAAAAAAAAAAAAAACAAGAAAAAAAATTAAACAAATAAAAAAAAAAGTTTTGAAAATTTTATTTTATTTCTCAATCCAATTCTTAAAAGTTTACTTTTAAAATTCTTATTCTTAATCTTAACAAATTTAAAAAATATTCAAAAATAAAACTTATATAAAATAAATTTAAAAAAAAATATATATATAAAATATGAGTGGTTTGGGACCAGCTGCATGCTGGCTAGCACATAAACGTTTAGAATCATGGTCACGTATGGCTAAAGAACGTGTTGGGGCTGTTCGACGTGCTACTGTTGAGCGTAATAGTAATTCAACAGATGATTCAGCCCCATCAACGCCACCACCAACGGCCGCCGCCACCTCTGCTACAATAATAACACCAACAACAACACCATGTTCATCATCATCAGCAGCATCATCGACAACAAGTGGCCTAGGCGGTAGTGTTAGTGTTGGAAGCTGTGATCTGCAATCCGATTCGATAACCTCATCGACAGAGGTTTGATTTTGAAAAGTTAAAAAAAACAAAAAAATATATATTGAAAAGCTTTTTCCTTTTTCTTTTGTGATATAGTAATATTTTAGTTTATATTCGTAATAAAGTATTGAATTAATATTTTTATCATTTTTTATTTTTATTTTTTTTTTCTGCATAGGAGTGTAATTTAACACGTGAACCCCATGCAATACAACCACCAACATCTGTACCGGCACATAGTGTTAATACTGAACTATTAAGAGGTCCTTTAGAAGTAACACCAAGTCCTTTGCATCTACAACATCAAAGTAAATCATTTCCACCACGTCTGCAGCGTACACCATCGATAAGCTCACAGAGTAGTTTAGACAGTGCACCATCAAGACAATCAGTATGAAACAAATTTATTTATAATTCTTGGTGTAGAATATATAAAAAAAAAAAAAAAAAATTATTTTTCATTTTATTACAGGGACATCGTGGCTCATCACCACAAATTCGGACTTTCGGACCAGATGGACGCTCATCATTACAATCAGAATATAGTGGTGTCCATGTAAGTGCTCTAATAATTAATGATATTATCGTTCATCCATCAATCAAATTTCAATAAATAATTATTTATTTATTTATCGAATAAGTAAAAAAATATTTCAAAAAATTATTCTTTCACACATTTTTATATAATTATCAGCTTAATGTTTGAAATTTCGAATGGTATGATTGACTTCTTATTATTTTTTACAATAAATCTATGTAGGAAATTTTTCCCAGATCGCCGTTTATGAGTTACAAGATATACCAGAATTTATACTCGTAATATTAAACTTAAAAGTTTCAATTTCCTATATATATTCTGATTAAAGACAAATCTTTTAGGAAAACATCATATTATGAGGAAAAATTATTAAATTGTTCATGTACATACAACATAACTTTTATAATGTCCTTATACACAGAAAACACAGAAAATTAATTAAAAACCCACAAACCATTAAATTTTATCATTTACCACATTTTATAAATGCTGCAACTGTCAATAATATTATGGTTTAATAAACAATTTTATGTATGGTGCATTCCATAAGTAAAATAAATTTTATGTTTTTTAAACCTTAAATGAATTTATTGGTATCATCCTTGCGTTTGTGAATAATTCACTTTTATCTGATATCACCCACCCTTGTGCAGGAAAATTCGAGGAAAGCATTAAAAAATCGTAGGCTCATGTAACTTATAACTTTTTTTATTTTTTTTTATATTCCTTATTTATTTATTAATTCCTTTTAATTGTCAATTTGTGTTCATTATTTTAATATTTTCCTTTTATCTGTCATTAGAATTCTTTTATTATATTTTTTATCATATCTTTTGCTTACATACTGTGCTTTTTGGTAATCTATTTAACTTTTCTATAATTTTCTTATAATTTCACAGGCATTTAATTTTCCTCCACAGTGCCATCAGCGTTCCCCCAGTCCAATGCGTGCCATTTCTCTTGATGCTCGTTGTTCGTCACCGGCTGCTGCTGAATTAAATGACATTCGAACACCAAGTCCATCACAAGGTAGTTTAGCTTCATTAATTGGTGGTGGAGCTAGTAGTGCCGCGAGTAGTGTATGTCTTAGTCCAAAAATTGGAGGACGTTGTCTTTCGCCATTACTTATTCCACCCAGAACACCGGCTGGCACAGAGGCTGGATGTGGTCCTGCATCTCCGCTTGGAGCAATACAACCCGATTTATATACACGTCAAGACGGTCCAATTTATTTGACGGCGCCAGAACAAAGTCCAGCATTGGGAAGATTGCATTTACGAATTAAATATGATTACCATTTGTTTGATTTGACAGTTCATCTTATCGAGGGTTAGTCAAAAATACTTTATTTGACCGTCTGAAAAAATTGCATCCTGAAATAAGAATTTCTGTGAAAAAGAACTTTTATATTTATCTTTTCAGCTCATAACCTTTGTCCCATAGAGGAAGGTGGATTTAGAGATCCGTATGTACGTCTTATGATAAATCCCGGAGTTGACCAAAGAAAACGACAAACATCAATTCATCGTGGCGAAACAAATCCATATTTTGATCAACATTTTAAATTCCCGGTTTCAAGAGATCAACTACAAGGTAAAGAATTAATACTGCAAGTACACGATTATGATCGATATTCACATAACGACATCATTGGCGAAGTAAGAATTATGATCGATGATTTGGATTTATCTAAATCAGTTGAGGTGTGCAAGAAAAATTTTTCAACTTCTTGTTATTTTCGTTATATTAATTTTAAAAAAATTTTCTTCCAGATTTGGGGTGATGTATTGAGAACGAAAAAACCACCTGAAGATCGACCAGAATTATTATTATCATTGAATTATTTGCCACAAGCTGAGCGTTTAACGGTCGTAATAATGAAAGCAAAAAATCTAGAAACTATTCAGGAACCTTATGTGAAGGTAGTTTTCTTATAATAAATTTCTACTTTTTATATTTCGATTAAAAAATTTTGAACTTTATCTTCAGGGGTAAGAATTTTTTTTTTTGTTAAAACAGGATATTAGCCTATTACTGTCTTAAAGTTTTGTCTTTTTAATGATATTAAAATTCTCGAAATTGCTGTCAGACTATACTTTTATTTTACTATAGAATTTCATTTATTTTATTTTCTATTAATTTTTCTATCAGATGTATCTGATAATAAATGGTAAACGAGTAAAAAAGAAAAAAACCAGCAGCGGAAAATCAAATGATCCGTCAAATCCAATATGGAATGAAGCTTTTACATTTAATTTACAAGCATCTCAAGTACCACACGGAGCTCTTGAGGTAAGTTTTATATTATATCATTCATTTATTTGGTTAAGTAGGTTTAAGAAGTTATATGTAACTCTGTTGAGGTTCTATATATGTAACTCAAAATTTACATATATAATGCATATATATAAAAAATATATTAAACTTCAATAACATAAATAATTTTACTTGTGATTAGAGACCCTTATTACAGTTATATGACTCTCTTCAATATATCAAATTGAATTTATCAAATTTGTCAATAAATTTTATAAAAATTAAAAATTAAATTACAATTTTTGATGCTTCTATTAATAATCAATAAATATTTACTGAGGCTGAGGCTAATTATTATCTATTAGTACCTGCATATTTTATTATTATTATTATGGTTAGTATTTATGGTAAAAAAAAAAATTTAAGAAATTATCTTAAAAAATTTACAATAATTGATTTACAAATATTTTTTTTTTTTTTTCAATATAAAATGAAATTTCGCATACCAGATATTTCTAAAATTAATTTCAATTGTCATTTTGTCAGTAATTTATTTATTTGAAAAATGTTATTCAATGAATAATAATAATAATAATAATGGTCAAAAAAATATAAGAGCCAGATTTCAACAACAACCACAATTTCGAAATGAAATAAATTTTTTATGTTATGCCAATGATATTAATGATGTTGATGATAGGCAACAACAAGAAGGACAACAAGAAGAACAACAACATCAGCAGCAGCAGCGATATAAAAGAGCCACTTTGAATTTAAATAAAAAGAAAAATAATTTTCCATTTCCACAGAAATGTAATTCAAAATTTCATCATCGTATTGTTAAAAAAGAATTAAGAAAATCAATTCATCGTAATTATAAAGTACCATTGAAATTTGAAGGACACGAAGCATTAAATCATCGAATATTTAGAAGAGATCATCCAATTTGAAAATTTTCTTTTTATTTTACAGAAAGAAAAATGTAATTGAAAAAGGACATGTATTCGATTAAAAAATATTTGTGAAAATAGAAAAATATTATAATTTATATATGTATACATAGACATGTATCTTTTTGTTTTTTTTTTTTTTCAAAGTATAACTGTCAATCTACTTAATATAACATTAAGCAGCCTTAAGAATTCTGTATACATACCTAAGAAACAGAGATATCAGTCTTTAGATAAATTTAAGAATACCTCTATCACAAAAAAGTATTATCTCTTTCACAGATATATTTAGTAACGTCTGGTGGTGAAGCTAATGCCATTGGTAGCATTGGAATTGGACCACAAGAAAATGGTCCCGGACGTCAACATTGGCAAGATATGATACATAATGCAAGAAAGCCAACTGCAATGTGGCATACAATTTAAAAAAAATAATTTAAAAGTGCATGTAATATGATTTATATACTTGTGGAAATACGCGGTTATCTTGAATAAAAAACATAACCAACAACATATCCAAAGTAATATTAATAATATATCATTGTAACAGATATATAATGGCAGATAAAAAAAAATATATGTGTTATGTATAATGTATGTACATATATTTTATATATATAAATATATCTATATTTTTATATTTACATTAAAAAAGACACGTGCAGTGAATCAAATTACATAGAGAAATATTTACATTGGTTAAATTCTACACACATTTAAATTATATTCCAATTATTTATTGAAAAAAAGAAAAAAAAAAGTAATAATGATATAAAAATATTATTTTATTTAATTTAATTTATATTTCTAGAGAAAAAGCTTAAGAAAATGAAAATCTTTTAGAATCACAAATAAATTCCATTGTAAAATTACTATTATAAAGAAAATACACACTGAAGAAATCATTCAGTTAAGTAAGTTCGAAAGTGAAAAAAAAGGCACAGAAAAAGTTTAAAACTTATTTTCTTTTCCTTAAAGTTGAAAAAAAAGGTCAATACATATTTCTCAAATAAAAGAATTCAACTTTAAGACAAAAATTTAATTCAGGATACACGGTGTAAACTTATTAGCCACAGATTCACTTACAAATAAAATTTTTAAATACATTACCAAGACTTAATTTTAATCAAATTTTGGATCATTTTGGGCCAATAGTTGTCTGTTACGAACTTAATAATATAGTTTTCTTAATTCATTAGTTAAAAAAATTCTCGTCATATTAATAAGCAGGGTGAGGTTTTGTATAGTTAAGATTTTGTTGAGCTACAGATAATCGTATTAAATAACAATAATATAAATGGATTTTTCTCTCATTATTTTCTAATTATTTAATTAAAAAAAAATATTTATTTGACATCAGTATTAAATGTAAATATGCGTCGTATTATAAACGTAATTTTTTTGTTTTAATTGACACACGTTTTACTCATCATGAGGCAAAATTGTTATTTTTTTTTTGTAAACAAAAACCATAGGGAACATATAATATTATAGTTTTTCATTAATGGAAATTAAAAATGAAATATATTTTTTTAACAATTTTTATTTATTTATTTTTTTTGTATCGTATATACATATATGTATGAACATTTTTAATAAGATTAAATAAATTTATTGAAATTATATAAAACACATCCACAAAAAAAGAAAATTTAAACTTAAAGTTTCCACCTATATTTTCTGCGTATATTTAAAATAAAATAAAATAAATACATGATTAGATAGAATTTAAATAATTACTATTAAAAATTCTTATATAATGTACACATATACATATATTTATATATAAAACTAAAAAATACTTATTGTAATTATTTAAAAAAAAAAATTAAATTAAACTAAACTGTATTTTATTGTACATAGGTTATTAAGCATAAAAAACATAATCACACATAATAATTAAAAAAAAATATATATTTAAAATATTATATAAAAAATGATATTTTCAGCATGGGAAATTTCTTTAACATATTTATTTAATTCTTAATTTGTTCCTGTTGGAAAATAATAATAAAATTATTGCGACGCTTCAGTATTATTAATTTTCGATGCGACATAGATACGGTATAATAATTCGGATTCAATGTTATTACCATTAATTCTATAAAATAAAGATAATCATCGAGCGAGTCTAAAAAAAAATGTACCCAAATTAAAACTAAACCCCACGATTTGAATGAAATTCAAAAAGTGTTTGGCCACAACCTGTTCGTAATAAAAACTTAGGCAAAGAAAAAACATAATAAAATTCTTACAAACTTGCCAAAATTTGGCATTGCTTACCATATTAGAAGGCAAAAATTTCATTCTACTAATGTTGAAAAGAGAAATTAAATCTTTTAATAATTGGCAATGCATTGAAGAGCAATTATTTAATCCAAATGATGAAATCCATAATTTAACTTTTTTACAACGTAGTTGAATTGGGTCCACACTTATTCTATACGATAAGAGAGCATATTATTTTCTCAAGAAATTGTGGTCTTCAACGCCCCTTTTCTTTAAAAAAAAAAAACACATTCATAATTGTGATTATTTCATATTTTGATTCATTCCACTTAATTTGTACTTCTTAATTTTTTTTTTTTTTTGTATATAAAACAAAATAAGCTCCTCTGCAAGACCTTTCTATTGAATTTCAATTGTTTACATATTTTTTCAATATTTATTATTTAAAAAAAAATAAAAATCTATAGATTGTTGTCCTCATTATAATTTATTTTTATAAAAAGAAAATTTGAAATTGATCCGTCATCAACAAATTTGAATATCCTTCAAGGACATTATAATATAATTTCGTATTTTCAAATATTTGTTTTTAGAATAAAAAAATTTTGATTTGGTTGACAAAAATTTATTTATTTTTTTTTTAAATACTCTCAAACTATATTTTAGCTTAGTTATTTATATTTCATTTTTCAATATTTTTTTATGAATAGATTTTTGTTTTGTTATTTTTATTATTAAAATAATTAAATTTAAAGAAAAGTATTTTTTTTTTTAATTGTTATATTTTATATAAATTATTCCTACCTTCAAATGAAAAAGATAATATTGATATTTGATTGTACATATATGTAAATTCTAATTATAACTTGACCGCATCGACCGTTCTCGGTCAGAAGTCGTGGAGGAGTACTTCTTATTAAACTCACATTTATTAATTTATTTAAACAATAATTGTTTCAAAGAATTTGAGATCTATGTGTTCTTGGAACTCAATCATGTATTTTTATATTTTTATTTTCACAGCGCCGCAGTTATCATAAGACATGAGTACGTCTTATATCAAAATTTGTAGAAATTGCGACATAAAATCCAATTAGTTAAAAAATCTTCTCATTTGAAATAATTTGATATTAATTTTTTTTTTCACTTTTTTAAAAGCTTTCTCACAAAAAAAATGTTCTTAAGTTATTCGAACATAAAATTTGACAAAATAAAAATAAATAAATGTAATAATCCTTAATTTCAGGTGACATAATTTATTCCAACCAAAAAAAAAAAAATGTTTTCTTTCAAGGGTGATTTCAATTTTTCAAAATTTTTGAAGAGAGTTTAAAAGTAGCCACTTAAATGGTTTTAAAATAATATTTTGTTTAAGGGAGATTTTTTTTAATAAGAGGGTTGTTGACGTAACAATAATATGAATTAATACCTTATATGAATGTATAAATCTGTAAACAAACTTATTATATATAGTTTCCGGGGCGATTTAGAAAAATGATGATTTCTGCTTATTTTTTTTTTTTTTTTTTATTATTTTTATATATATAATGAAATCAGAGATTTTCATTGATTGTAATTAAATATAATATTCTTGTTTTAGGGTAGGTATCAAACATTATATTCATTCTGATGAGAATAAATTAGTCCTTGTAAAGAGGTTACAGAAATTGAGGTTGAAGAACATTTATTTTATTTAAATCTCAAGAGTTTCGTTTAAAAGAAAAAAAAACATAATATTTAAACTTGAGTAATAAAAAGCAGTAAGATTGAATGATACGAAAACGCTGTGCAAGTTTGAATTGGAAATTTTCCAAGAAAATTTTCACCATTCCAACAAACCATAGAGTTCTAGGTACGTTTTGAAAGGAAAAAAACAGCTGAACAAAATAAAAAATTCAATAAACTATACTCGAGGCGAGGCTAACAAAAATTTACTACATATACACCCTGTAAAATATATATTTTTGGTTTTAATTTACTTAATTTTTTTTTTTTATATAAAATAATCTACAAAGCTCAGGGGTCATTATTAAAATTATTTTTCGTTTTTTTTTTTGCACGAAATTTTTAATAAGGTATAAATTTCCATGGATCCCTTTTCCCCCAACCAACTCAAATCATTAAGGATAAGATAAAGTGTGCGTGTTTTGTTTTTTTTTTTGCGACTTCGACAAATTTCATAAAAAATTTTAAAAATAAAATATTTTCTATAAATTCTCAAACTTAAAAATTCACCATTTTTATTAAAATAAATTTTCTCTGGTCAATCTAATAATTCCATTCAAAAATTCCTCAACATTGATTATGCTGAATATGATATTTTCATTTTTTTTTTTTCTTTTAACCATAATAAAAATTCAAAACATTTCAAATAACACATATGTTGGGAAGCAAAGGAAAAAAAATTATATTTTTCTCCTAAAAGTATGCAATAAAAATATACATATATAGATTTTTATGATATTTTAAAAAATTCAAGGATATATTATTCATTTTATTGGAAGAAAAATTTTAAAAGCATTAAAATATAAAAATAATAATAAAAAGAAGAAAAAAAAAAGAGATGAACAAGCGAAGGATTACCAAGTAAAATAAATATTATGTCCTTGATCAGTTTTGACTTTGAAGGGTCCTTGAGGGTTATTTTTTTCTTCTGATTCGTTCAACAACATTTTACATGTATAGTATATTTTATATTTAAATTAAATTAAATGCAATTTCAACTCTTTTTCTTCTTGAAAATATTTGCGATGGTTAGTTACACAATATCAAGTTATAATTGAAGAATTAAATTGGATTCTATAAATATGAATATTTTGTTTAGACTGTTATGACTGGCTTTCATTCTAGCTTAAAATTGAAAGTTTCAAGAAAAATAAGTTCAATTGTAAGTTAAGTTATATCGTTATTGATTTCTGGATTGAGTTCCTGTTTCCTACGATGTGAACGTATTTAGACAATTTCGCAGTCCCATAAACAATTTCTAACTTCGCATAATACATATTTGTTTTGAGTTTATGTTCGAGTGATTAAAAATTCATTAATTTAAAAAATTCATTCATAAAAAAAAAACATTATACTTTATATTCATAAAAAAAATATTTTTTTAGTAGGTAGGTACACACTTCCATAAATTAGAAATAAAAATCAACATGCGAAAATGATGTAAATATTTAGTTTTTCGGATGTATTTAGTTTTTCCGATGTGGATTTGTAGTCCTATTTTGTATAAAATACATATTTGTAGTCCTTTTTTTTTGTTCCAAACATTTAATTTTACTATTTTTGAAACAAAAATGGATGAAATTAATTTTGTTATGTAATTTCAAAGAAATATTCTCCCATTAATATATTTGAATAAAAATAAATAAAAATAAAATTTTTTTAAATAAATAAAATGAAAAGTAATTTATTACAAAAATGCAGCACATTTGAATTGAGAATAAAAATAAACAAAAATAAAAAATTCCCGAACTAAAAACTTTTGTAAATATAGTGTAAAATTTAAAACTGAAAAAGAAAATTTTTTTTTTTGTAATGCATGAAAGAAGATAAGCTTGGGTTTCTATATTCTATTATACAAAATCGATTCAACTTCAAAAGCTAAAATTGCCTATATATATTATTCGTTATTATGAAAAGGCTAGATATAAGAGTTTTATTTATATGAAAAATTCAAACTTTTGATTCATTGTCCAATATTAGAATATGTTTGCAGGAAACTTTTACCATATAAAAATCACATAAATGCACCCTAAATTGAAGTTGATTCGTTTTGGTGTAATTAAACTCAATCTTATAATTCAAAAAACTGACTTTAATTTAAAAAAATAAATAAATAAATTAAATAGAAATCTTAAATTAAAAAATTTTAATAATTAAAAAAGAAATTAATTTTGAAAATTAAACAAAGACACAAAATTGTTAACATTTTTAATTTACTAAATGTATAAAAAAAATAAAATAAAAAATAAAATGAAAATGTTTAATTCATACTTAAATACTTGTAGTAACTAAAATAATTGTAAAAACAATTTTCAAGAAAATTTATAAAAAATTTTCTTAAATAAAAAAAAAGAGTAGGAAAAATAAATTTGAAAAAAATCAGCTGTAAAATAGTAAACGTTCAATGAAAAAAATTATTGAAAGCAAACTAATCATCTTCTCGAGAACATGTACGAAAATTTTGTTAAAAAAATTAATTGAATCATTTATTTCAGAAGTCATTCCCTTAAAAAAAAGTTTTTATTATTATTATCTCAAATTCCATTAAAATGTCACTTAAACTGTTTTCAAACTGATATGTACGTACCATTAAATTAAAATTTTATATTTTTTTCATATAATTCTTGCCTAGCCAATTTGTAATATGTAATCTATATGTTGAAAACGATGTAAAGCTAAAACAATAGTACATGGTATTATAGCTATAGTTAATATCAAATTTTACATAATTTTAAGAGATCTAGTGCACCTTGTAAGATCCCAAAATAGCTCATTTGAAATTTAAAAATTTTTTTGTTTAGTACATTCCATTTTTAATAGGACAGGGGTACGTTTAAAGGATATATTAGATTGTATGATATCCTTCAAGAAGATAATTATGAATTACGAGTTGATTCATTTGATTTAATTATTAAATTTCATTGATCATTGAATTTCTTGGAGATGGAATTTGTATTTGAGATTATATAGGATTTTTGATGAATTTTAAATATTGAATATAAAATAATACAATATTTCGACTATTTATATTATATAAAACATTTTGGGACTCTTCATAATAGGGTTCTCTTTATCTACTATTTTTTTTTTTTAAGAGCATTTATATTCTTTTTTACATAATAACTAAGATATTAAAGAAAATATTTAAAAAAAAAAAATTTTACATAATAAAAAGGTTTCAATATCTACAAAAAAAAATTTAGTAAGGAAAAATAGCGTAATAAATTGTTAAATTTTTTTAAGTGAATATCTCTATATATTAGAATTCAAAATTCATTTACTACCAATTTTCAGATGACATTACTATTATTTAGCATTAATTTTGTTATTATTGATATTTTAATTTTATTCAAAAGTGTCTTCAAATGTGTGTAATGAAGAAATTTCTTCGGACATAGTCCAAAACAAAATCAACATTAACTATTATTAAAGAAATAAGAAAAAAAATATATTACAAATACTTATTTATTTGTTAATTTAAAAAACCTTTGTTTTTGTTATTGCAACTTCTCGAATTATTATTTTACTTTGGCCTTCTTCATTGTACACATTTAATTATACACCTCTGTGCGAAAAAATAGTAGTACAAAAAGAAAGGTATTGGGGAATAGAAAATCGTGTTTTTATTTATTTTTTTTTTTATTTATTTAATATAAGTTTATATAAGTTTATTTAATATAAGGTTTTATATTAAACATTTTTTTAAATTTTTAAGTTTGATTATTTTTTTTTTATTCAATTTTTAGAATAATGATGGCGGTAAAATTTTATCGATAGCATATATATGTATATATATATATATCCTTCTTTATATTTTGAAGAACGGATATTGAAGTTTTGAAATTTTTTCTTATTACGTTATTTTTTCGAGATTATTTTTTTTTCTTCTTATACATAAAAATAGAAAAATATTATTGTTATAATTAAATATAAATAAATTATATTAATTATAAGAAAATTTTAACATAAAAAAAACTTATAAATATATTAAAAAAAATTTTAATATGAAAATATTTTATGTTATGTCGGTATTTTAAAATAAAAATTAAAAAAAAAATTATGTGTAATATACAGAACTTTAAATGATGAATTTAACTTAAAAAAAAATTAAAATAAAATTGCTCAAAATTTATATATTAAAAAAAGACAAAAATCTATATACAATATATGGAATATATGGAAATTATGTTAAATATATATACAACTTATAGAATTTCAAAAAATAACATAACACTTTTATAACTGTACCTAAAAAATTATATAATATATATAAAATTTCCTATTTTTAATGTTGTATTGTAAAAAAAATTCAAAATTATTCTTATAAAAATTATATAAATATGACAAAAAAAAAATCCATTAATTTTAAACTATAGAATTTTTTTATTGTAAACGCCTTTTTATACAAAATAAAATCTTTTATCTTTATTTTGTTTTCATATATTTTCATATAAACTGACACTTATGCGTAATCTTAAAAACCGTCTCACATGATAAAATTTTTATGAGTAGCTAGCTAAAAAAAAAAAAAAATAATTTTTTTTTCAATTTTTATACATTCATTTTATTAAAGAAGCACACGTCCAATATTTAAAAAAATTAATTAAAAAATAAAATTAAAACTTTTTATGCACATTTATAAATTATTATGTTTTTGTTAACTTTTATTCTTAATCAATTAAAATACTATGAGTATTAGAAAAATAAATCAGATTCTAATTTAATGTTATTATAATTTGACAAATAAAACTTTCATGTAAATATCTATATAGTGATTTTATTTGAAGAAATCATCCCACCCAAAAAAACTTTATTAATATTAAAACTTTGATCCTTCAAAATGGCACTAAATATTTATTCAGGAAACAAAAATAGAACAACGAAAATGACAACGGCGGAAACTGAGAAAAACAAAAAGCTATCTTCATTGAAATAAGAAATTCCACATTTTCCTATGTGCAACATAAATAATGGGTTTAGTACATTATTTCGAAAGTCAAGAGGCCGAATCATAAAAATCCGAAAATATCTAAATATTGCGCACAACAAAAATCTCGAAAATTCTTATGCACAAATATTTTTTGAAATATCTTTGCATTTTGTTTTTTGGCGTTCTAGTTTCAACGAGTTATTGGACTGATTCCAAGCTTAAAATACTTCATAACATTATGATTTGTTATTAAAAAATATTAAGATTATAAATAAATTCTTAGGTATTGAGATTTAACGTTTAAACAGACAAAACTGATCGACTGTGGTTCAAAACTTTTTTTTTATTGAATCTTATCATAATTATCACTTATTACAATGCATTATTGTGATAATTTTATAGTACAAGTGTTGCCATTATTTCACGAATTTAAAAAATGACTACAAAAAAAAAAACTTATTTACTATATATTTAGATTTTTATAATATCTTAGAGACTTTCTTTTAATTTTTTTTTTAACGTAAAAAATATTTCTTTTTGTTTTTTTATTAAAGTAAATAATAAAATATAAATATTTATAAGAAAATAAATTAAATATTATAAAAAAAAAAACATAAAAAATCCTTTATACATTTTATTCAATATATATTTATATTTATTTATAATAAATTATAATATAATTATAATTATATATACTTACATATATTATATTTATATTTTAATCAAATATTATTATAAAAACAAGTGGAAATAAAAGTGTAACAATAAAATTGAGTCTGTGTAAAAAATAATTTAAAATTTCAAAATAATATAAAATATTACTTGAAAAAATATAACATATAAAATATAAATATTGAGCTAAATATATATATATAATAAAAAAAAACTATATATTATGTATAATGTAATAATAAAAATAAATAAATAAATAAATAAAAACATGTGCATTGAAATAAAAATATATTTGAAATAAAACAGAATAATATTTATTTGGATAATAAATAATATTATAAATTAATTGTTGTTTTATTTTTATATTTTTGGATTTTTGATATCTAATCAGCTGATTATTGAATTATTCCCGACACTTTGCTTTGAGTGATATAAAATATAAAAATCTACGTGATTGGAAGAAATCTTTTTTACTTGAATATATTATATTTATTATCGGGCAAAAAATTCTTTTAAGACTTAAAGCTTGAGTTTAAGTAAAATTAGAAGATTGGTAATATTAAATATATCGAAAAAACCATTTGTTGAGTGAAGA
Source organism: Hybos culiciformis (assembly GCA_964007475.1). Lineage (NCBI taxonomy): Eukaryota > Metazoa > Arthropoda > Insecta > Diptera > Hybotidae > Hybos > Hybos culiciformis. The sequence goes on along the minus strand of OZ023274.1, from coordinate 965,122 downwards.
ATATAATTATCAACATAACAATATTCACAAATCACAAGTAATATCAATGTAATATCTGTGTAATATCTGTGATTGAAAATAATTTTGCATTTTATGGACAATCGAACATATTACTAATGTGCCTCAATAGCATTTAAAAACGTTAGAGAAAAACACTTTAATCCGGTATCCTTATGCGTGATTTACACAATGGCTAAATTTGTAATCTTTTAATTTTTTCTAGTCAAACTAGAACGAGAAAGCGATAAATAAACAACAACAACAAACATGTGAAAGAAGTAGAGAGAAATTTAATAATTTTTTTCCTTTTATAGCACAAAACATAAACAAATTTTATAGCAAATTTACGTGCGGGTTACACTTGCTGAAAAAAAAATCATGATTATGATTTTTTTTAATGTAGTGTGAAATTTTTATGAGTCAAAAATCATACTGGCTTGGACTTCATGTTCCAGAGGCATTCGTGCTCCCTGTATAAATTTATAAATTTTAATATTTCTTCCTTATAAAATATTTTTAAACATGTTTTTTTTATTTTCTCCCTTTTTACTAAGTTCTTAATTTTTATAAACTTCAACTTTTTCAATAAAATATCTTGTTTTTTAAAGTAAGTTATTTTATTTATTTAATAAATAATTCACATAGATTTTTTTAAATTTTAACATTCAAATTCAAATCCCGTAATAACAAACGGCACCGTGAAATTTGTCCGCGGGACATTTGTCCGTGGCGAAATTTGTATGGAAAACTTCGCGGACAAATGTCATTTTACAAAATAACATTTTACAAAATAACTTTTTATCGTGGACAAATGACATTTTGCAAAATGACATTTGTCCGCGGCGGACAAAAATCATTTCCAATCGCGGACAAATGTCACTTTGATGTCCGCGATACAAAAACAAATCGCGGACAAATGTACAATCCCCATAACAAACCGCTTTTATTATTGTTGTTTGCGCTTTCAAGAGCTTACTTTTTTCTTTGGCAGCCAAAAATTTTCTTTTGACAGAAAAAAATCAACACTGATTTTTTTTAAACATGATTTTTCATCATGATTATTTCTTGATTTTTTTTCACACAAAATTTCGCACATACATTCAAAAAAAATCATGATTTTTTTCAGCAAGTGTAACCCCCCGGTTAGAAATACAATAATAATTTTTCAGAAACTATAAAATTCAAATTATAACATAAATTTTTTTTACGCGCCTAGTAAAAAAAAGACGTAAACTATAAAAAAAAATTAACTAGTTCATCTTTTTTTTTTTTTCCTATAAAAAAAGATTACAAAAAAAGACACCAAAGAAAAAAAAAGATTACGCTGTTTGTACTGCTTTAACACATTAGTTTTTGTATCTTCTGTCCTGTTTTGTTTTGGGATCTTTTTTTTTTGCCATTTTTAGCCATTGTGTAAATCAAGCTTAAATCGTATCACTTTAGAGTAAATGAAAATAAAAAAGATAGATCGTTTTGGCATTCAAACGTTTGGAGGTAGTATCGAAAGAGAAGAAAATGAAAACAAATTACGCAATCACTTCACTAAGCCTCTCTGTATGGGACATTCAAATAGATCATTAGCTTCAAATTTGCATTCTATATTCAATAATGTCAATATTCAATAATGTCAATATTCAATAATGTCGCGTTGATGTTATTACCCCTTAATTTCGTGAAGAAAAATTATAATATCGATTATTAAACTTCAATAATTATTTTGTCATTTAAATTTTTAAATTAAATTGCCATTTTTAATTTTTATTTCTTTATTTTTATCCTCAAAATATAATTATTGAAAAAGTTTTTTCCAATAAATTTATTATGCTTTCTATGTACCCTCATTTCAATTTATGAACTATAATAAAATGACCTGCAAATTATAATTAAATATTTATATGTGAAAATTAGCAAAATGATGTCCTAATTTTTAAATTATATAGAAAGTCCTTTTTTATTACTGAATTTTAAGGATGCCATTTTCAGGCAATTTATATGGGTTGATTTCTTTGTTCATTTATTACGCAATTGATTTGTTTTCAAAATTAAAAATCTGTCAAAATGAATAAAATGTTCATATTTAAATAGATCTTTCAAGGATATTATAATGATATTTTTATACTATCGCTCTAAGTCAATTTTACTAACGTCAGTATAATAATTAAATCAATACTCTAGCTTTATTCCGGAACGTTTCGCTTTTAGTTTTATCTACTAAGAGGCCTTAATCGTCTTTATAGTTATTTATGAGAATTCAACATAGGACATATACATAAGTGAAACTATATAAATAACCTTTGATTATTAAGCTTTGAAAAATATATTTAGGGTAAAAATGTATTTGTTAACATGTTAGCTAATAATGATGGATTATTGAAGTAAATAGTATATACAGAGTCTTTTTTATAATTTTCTCAAAAATAAACTCTCAACTCTATTTAAAAGACACCACAGGAAGACACAATGAACCTATACAATTTAATATTTTTAGCTTCAAAAATGATTAAAATTAATAAAGAATTTAACTTCATAAGAATTATATTGATTCAGTAGCTGCATATAATGGCTCGTAATGTGATTTGAATATTAAATTTATGAAAAATTCTAATTTTTTTTCTTACAATTTTCCCATACTTATGTCTTATGTGTAATAAAACATTAATAGTCAGGTCACTTAAATGTGATGATATCCTACATACATATGTGCTCACTGTACAGTATACACAACATATCATGCCGTCATTCTATATTATATTGTGTCAGTATTCTATAGTCGTACTATAATTAAAAATCAAGTTTCATATACTCGCCACAAGTGCAGTTTCAAACAATTATGTTTGAATGAGAAAAATAATGGTTAAAAAAATATCTTTGAACTTAACTTTTTTGATTGAAAATATGTAAGAGGTAAGATGTTTTCTAATGAAAATGGAGTTAAGCCTAATTAAATTAAACTAATTTTTATAACTTAAAGAGTTTGAATAACTCGAATAAACTCATAAGCGCCTGCCTATAATCTAAGAGATCACAATTTTTTTATATGTCAAGGAGTATTATATTATTTTAACCACTGACAATTCGATATAAATTTGTTGACCACAAAACTATGTACAAACTAAATTCGAACGACTTTAGATGTGTTTAAATGAATGTAAGGACTAGAATATAATAAAACTTTTTTTTTTTTCTTTTACTTTTTAAATTTTTCTTTTTATTTTTAAATATTTAATAACATTTTTTTTTTTAAACATATTGTGTCCACACGGTTTTTTCCCATTGAAAACAGAAAAAATAAATAATAATAAAATAAACATACGACATTATCACTGGCTGCGTGTGTAGAGTTGTTAAATAGTTCTGATGTAGGCTCATTTAAACAAAAAATAAAATTTAAGAGATACTTTTTTGTTCACACACTATCTCTGTACAACAACACTTGTTGTAATTTTCAGTTTTTCTCTTATATTAAAAATTAAATTTAAATAATAAAGAAAAAAAAAAAAACACAGCACAATATTTTTTTATTAAGAAATCTTTGATTTCATTGAAGAAAATCAGATACAAAAGACAACAAAAAAATTTTCAAAGATATTTCCTTTTAGTTCTCAAGTGATTGAGCTCTAGTTAACATGGGCTAAGCGAGATTTTTTTTGTGTTCGGCGCTTCTCTAAAATCAATCACTTTTATTTTTAAACTCACGTGCGTACTTTTTTTTTTGTTTATTTGTTTATATTTTTGTTTTTTTTTTTTTTTTTCTTCTTTTGACCGCATAATGATCGTTAATCTTTTAATTTTCTTTTGTTTTTTTAATTTTTTTATTGCTTGCCTCTTAAGAGAGAGGGATTGTTTATTCAAATTAATGAAAGAAAAAAAAATAAATTAATAATATATATTATTATAATAACTCCACCCTTTTGGCAGAAAAAAAAAAATTATTATAAGAAGGGACACATATAAAATGATCAGTGAAATTAATTTTTGTAAATAATTTTTTAGTTCAAATGTTTAAATTTTTTGTCATAATTTTTGCTTAGAAAACGGAAGAATTTTTAATAAAATTTATCAATAAAAGTCAATAATTGTATGTGTGAAAAAAAAATTTGGCAAATTAACGACTTGATACCGCCGTTTAATCATTCAATGTTAATTTTGGCAACAGTCTTCATTAAAAATGCAAAAAACACAATATTAATTAAATTTCAATTGAATTCGTTCAAGTCTTACCTATAGATTACAGCGTCATCGATAAATAATTTAAAAATTTACCATACTTATTTGTAATTAATAATTATAAGATACTAAAGACATGATAAACAAACAATCTACATCTTCTATATATAAATATTAATGCTTGTTTGTGTGTGATATGTAGACTCCTCCGAACCGCACAGCGCATCATTTTTAAACTTTACATTTCGGATATGGCGCATGTCATAGATAAACATTGAAAGGATCGCGACTTGTCGGCGAAAACTACGAAAATTATCATATCACATATTCAACTAAAGACACGATAAACAAACAATCTATAGCTTCTGTATATAAATATTAATGTTTGTTTGTATGTGATATGTAGACTCCTCCGAACCGCACAGCTGATCATTTTTAAACTTTACATGTAAGGATTTTCGGATATGGCGCATGTCATAGATAAACATCATAAAGGATCGCGACTTGTCGGCGAAAACTACGAAAATTTTCATATCACATATTCAATAAATCTTAGAACAATGTTCGCCGGGATCGACTAGTTTTTTGTTAAATAAAACTGAAACGTAATTGGCTGTCAGAGCTCTTATTAATCTATACTACACTGAATTTCAAAACTCCAACTCCATTAGAGTTTTGTCACAGCTTATTAATGAAACCGCAATCATATTTTGCGATCATTTAAGCTTAAATACGTAAACAAAGATCGAAAAAAATAAAAACATGTATATTTTTATTTCATATTTAATTCATTCATTTATTAATTTCATCCGACGGACAGCAGTGTTTTTTTTTTCCTATTCCCCCCCATTCTGCGTTATAACGCGTTGGCGCTCAACTCTGATTTAAGTGGACTCAATTAAATGCAATCAAAAGCAAAAAAAAATTTATAAAGAAAAATTTAAAAATAAATTTTTTTTTTTACATATTATAGACTTATAGTCCCATGATTTTTAATTAACAAAAAAATAAACAATTTTTATATCATGTCTTTATTAAAGAAAAATATTTTGTATAAAAATTTTAATAAATTCATAAAAAAAAGCAAATTACAATTAAAAGTGTCATCAACTGAATATAGTTTTGGGTTAAAAATAAATTAAAATTTATTTTTTGGACAATTTAAAATATTTTAATTATATATAAAAAAAATTCATTAATTTTTATTATTTTTACTGAAACAGAAAAAAAAAAAAAGAAACCAAAATCTAAGGGTGATGATGATGACTAACAAATATTCTAATTAAGAAGTACTTATTTTGAAAATTTGATATCACGAAGACATTTAACATTTTAAATATATAATTTGACATTTCTAACAAAAGCTATCATTGCTAGTCCATAGTTATCCTTTTCCTGTCTGAATGTCAAAAAAAAAGTTCAGAAATAAAAACTTTAAAAGACGAAGAATATATATTTGGTTTCAAACTTAAGAAATATTAAATTCAAATAATAATTTTTGTTATATATTTTTAAAAACATAGATCATTCAATGAAATCATTCAACATTAAATAATAAACATGAACAACAAATATTTTTGAAATAAAAGTTTCAAGAAAATTGCATTGCAAAGTTTAATAAATCTACTAGCAAACGAATTTGAAACAGGACTTTTGAGTCGACTTTTTCGATAAAAGTTGTTAGAAAAAAATAGGACCTAATTACCTCAAAAAGCAAAATATACCTCAAAAAGCAAAATATTTTAGTTCGAATTTAATTATTAATGCAATTTTAAAGCAACCTATCTTCGAATTACTTTTCAGTCAAACTTCCTGAAGTGTAGTAATCAGCCGTTGTTCACACGAAACCTTTCTCCACTTTAAGTGTATCTTAAAAAAAAATTAGTACAAAACATGTTTTTAAAGTTCAAACCCAATTAATTATCAGGAATTGAAAGTGAAATAAAAGTTTCAAACTTTTTTGAATACCTTCCTGTCCTATTTGTAGGACAAAATCCCTATAAAACAAATTTTATGCGCTCAAGCTAAAACCAAAAATTTTTTTAATTCATTTCACTACACAACAATTATTAAACATTATTTATTTCAAGAATAGTAATAAATATTATACAAATTATAATTTTTTTTTTATCATTTTAGGTCTAAAAAAAAACACAAATTTTATGCTTTAAATTAAAAATACATATAGAAAAAAAGATTATTAATTTAATGTAAAAATACTGAAAAAAAAAAAAATTAAATAACTTTATTGCAAAAATATTTTTTTATTTTAAATATTATATTCAAATAATCTCTAACCTAATTTAAATTTATTTTTTTATTTTTTACATAATGATTATTTTATATTTTTTAATAAAAATATTATATTTAATTTTAATATGGAATTTAAAATTAACAAATGCTTTGGAAAATAGCCGAACAAATTCATCATACGGTAAGTACACATAAATACTTATTATATATATATATATACATATATTTTGATATTAAAAAATCTCGGCTGAACCATTCAGTATTAATTCACTTGATTTATTAAAATTCACATAATTGCACATGCAAAAACAAAAATTTAATGCGCCAATTTTTACAACAAAAAGTTTTTTATAAGTGATATTGGTAACATATCCAGTATTAAATAATCCCATAAGATCTTGGATAACTGAATCGATGGAGTGTAATTATAATATTATTGAATTGACACTCATATGAATTTTGCATCAGTTTAAAAATGTCAGAATATCGGAACTTATTTCAGACATTATTAAAAGATGTATTGCAGGACTTGCATTCAGGGTATTAGGATAAAATTTTGTTCTTGGTATTCAAAATTAAAGTCTAAACTAATTTCTAAGACACATTATAAAGTTTGTGACTACAAAACATTGTACTATATGTGGCCAAAATTGCTTCCGACTAGAAATTGAACAAAAATAATCTTAAGTGATCCAAAATTAAAATTTTGAAAAAAAAACAACAAACAAATCAATAATCAATTATAAAGACAATGAATTATTTATAATTTTGATTAACACTTCACAAGATAAAAAAAAATTGGAATTTTTTTTACTTAAAATTTGTGAGGATATAAAATTTTTATATTATCTTTAAAGTTGGCTAGGACATGTAGTTCTAAAAAATCTTTTCATTTTAGAGAATATGAAATATTGACATCATTATTCTTAAAGTTTGCTACGGTACATCTTAAAAAAGTTTCTCCATCAGAGAGTAATCTGTTTGGTCAGAGACGGAGTTGGTTATGAATTCTTTGCTTTAAAGAATTCTAAATTTATTTTCTGTCTGTCTGTGTAATACTAAAATAACTATTTAATATTCTCCGTACTAAGTTCACTTTAATTTTAGTTACAAACGAACGATTTGGGGTTTTGGTTAAAAATTATTTCAAAACAAAAATCAAGAATCTAATGAAAACTTTAAAATTTAAACAATGACTTATTTCGATTCGAACTAGTTTATACTTTTTTTTTATCTAAATTCCGAATTCAGATAAATATTTGCAGAAGAACCCTAGTAAATTTTACAATTGTAGGTGTACTATATAAATGAAATACTATTTCCCATGATCAATGGATTTAATCTCTCTTATTTGGCCATAAGATAATAAAATTATAACGAAAAACTAAATAATCGAAGCAATAAAAATATTAAAAAAATAAAAATAAAAAATTTTACATAAATTTTCTTAAATATTATGTTTTATTGCTATATGTTTTAATCTGACGTTATTAGATTGTATGTCCAATTTTTAACATAGACATTATATTTTCAAAAAAAAAATTAAAATAAAAAGGGAGATAAAAATAAACCAAAAAAAAATTATAAAGAAATAACAAGTTCTGTGTTAATCTATAGCTCAATTATATCATTACTTTTTCATTCAATAAAATTTAGCCAATTAAGCCGTATTCAAAATCTTATTCAAAGTTATCGAATAAAATCAAGGAAATGATTAAAAAAAAAAATTTTTACTTAAAGCTTAAAATTTTAAATCAAATTATTTTGATTAACATTTTTATACTTCTAAAGTGTTACTTAAAAAATTATCAAAAATATTATAAAAAAAATATTATGTGGGTAATAATATAACTTTTTAAAAAATAAAACAATATGTATTATGATAATGAAATTAAAGGGAAAACAGAGACTAATACTAAAAAAAAATTATTTAAATCTATAGTATGTCTTCAAGTCCGAGATCGATAATACTCAGTTTATTTTCAAACTCAGCTCAGCTCATCTTTTTGAAATCTAGTTAAAATATAGAAAAATATAAGCCATCAGTATTCCTTTCAATTTAACTGCACAAACAATATTTTAAACTTTTATTGTGTAATCTTAAGCATCAAATTAAAAACATCAAAAATTTGATAGCTGATAATTAAATATTTGTAGTTCTTATAAGTCTATTTCCCTAATTCACTATAAGGTGAATTTATTCTAAAATATTATTTTCTAACTGAATTAATATTAAATTCAATCTATTTTTATTCGATTTAAATATGGAATAAAATTTTCGAATTCATCCGTGATAATAGCTCACTTTAACGATGAACTTGTGAATACTTCTTTTTAGACATACGTCAAATTTAGTTTTGATAAATAAATTGAATTTGCCCTACATACCTTCAGAAATATAATTAATTTTTAAAGCATAAAAAAAATTAGAATTTTATTTATTTAACATTCTAAACTTGACTTATTGAACTAAATTTAATAGATTTCTAATCTTATAAGTATTTATATACCTATATATTTTTAATCTAAAATGACTCTGCTATTATAATTGTCAATAAGCTTAAATACTATATTGTCAATAAATAATAATAACAATAAATCTTAACTGAAGAGACTTATCTTATCATTGAAAAAAAAATTTTAAATAAAGTTTAAAAATAAAAAAAAATTTATTTTAAACAAAGTTTTAAAAAAGATTGAACTTACTTCCTCGGTTTAGACACTTAAAGTTTTTGTATTTATGGTCATAATATAGTACATTGTGCACAAATATACATTTTTTAGAAAAAATGATAAAATTTATAAATTTTTTCATCATTTTTCATATATTTAATAATGAGGTTGCCACTGCTACCCGAATAGTAGGTGGAGAAATTGTTGATATTAAAAATTTTCCATACCAAATTTCATTAGAATTAGACGGCAAATTTCATATTTGTGGTGGCAGTATATTAAATTTTAATAAAATTTTGACTGCAGCTCATTGTGTTCGAGAATATAAAGCTCAATTTCTTAATATTCGAGCTGGAACTAATTATTCTGAAAGTAATTCAGGTATTTCAATAAAAGTTTCAAGTTATAAAATTCATCCGAAATATAAAGAGTATAGTCACGATAATGATGTTGCTGTTATTACGCTTGCTAAAAATTTACATTATTCAGATGCTATATCACCAATTTTATTACCTGAAAATGAACCCCAAGGTGGTGAAACGGCTATCGTATCTGGTTGGGGATCAATATATTACGGTGGTACAATTTCACATGAATTACGAGCTGTTGAAGTTAAAATTATTAATCGGGAAAAATGTATAAAAGATTATGATCTGTTAGAAATTACTAAGGGAATGATTTGTGCCGGCTGGGAAGGTGGAGGACAGGATTCATGCCAAGGTGATAGTGGTGGTCCGTTAGTATTAGATGGACAGCTAATTGGTGTCGTATCATGGGGATTAAAATGTGCTATACCAAAATTTCATGGCGTCTATGCTAATGTAGCATATTATAGGTCATGGATTATGAAGAATTTATAAAAAAAAGTTAAATTGAATAAATTTTGTTTTATTATTATATTATTATTTTTATTTGTCTCAATAATATTAAGTTTTTTTTCTCTCAAGCTGGGAGAGAGACTCTAAAAATATTAGTTTAAAAATCGAATAAAGAAATTGATTTTTCAGTTCAAAGGAAGGGACATATAAACTGATCGTTTTTTGTATGGAAGCGTGTCAGAAATGGAATTCATGTTATGGAACTAGTTCTAGACATGGGTGAATAAGGGAATTATCACTAACTATGTGAAAGCTAGTAAAGGATGTTCTGTAATGACATCGTCGTTGTTTTGTTTGACTCCTTTTTTTGTACTTTTAAATAAAACTATTAGTGATTCCTCTATGGTTTGCCCTCAATCTTTATGATTATCATTGATTAAAGTTAAAATTGTAATAAAATAACTAAGATAAGCTTCCGAGAAAAAAAAAATATTAATTTGTACAAAATCTCAAACATCAAAAAGTATTTCGACAGAAAGTATTTGATTTTTTCAAATTTATTTATTAAGGTTTTTATTTTGAAATTGCGGATAGGAATTAAGTTATACTCAATCCTTAATTTCAAATACATAGTACACTTAATACAAACTTTGGCAAGCTCACAATTAAATAATTTTAAAAATGGAAAATTGTTTCAATTTTTATGAACAATTAAAACAACAAAAAATATAAAAAAAATTTATAAGTATTTTAAGCAATTATAAAAGTTTTTGGAAAAACCCATTTGGACAAGCTTAACTTAACTATTAATCCAATAAATTTTATTAGGCTGATTATTAAAAAAAAATGTTTTTAGACGCGTGCGCCACTATCAAATATAATTTTTATTAGCTTATCTAATTTGAACATCAAGCATTACTAGAATTAAGTGGACATAGTAAAAATATAACACATTTTAAGAAAAAATTGTATTACAATAAATATCTCATTTATTTTAAATTTAATAGATATAATGTGGCCTTCTACCCAGGGAACTCTCCCCAAGGTCGGAAAATTTGTTGACCTCCTACCCAGCGACCTCCTACCCAGGGACCGACTACCCAGCGACCTCCTACCCAGGGACCTCCTACTCAGGGACCTCCCATGGGGGCGAACTTCAAAAGTTCGTCCGATTTGATTCAAATTTGGTACGTGAGAAGAGGACTGGTTACACACAAATTTCGTAACAAAAAATTTGTTGACCTCCTACCCAGCGACACACAAATTTCGTAACAAAAAATTTGTTGACCTGCTATTCAGCGCCTACCCCGGGGGCGGACTTCAAAAGTTTTTCCGATTTCATTCAAATTTGATACGTAAAAAGAGGAAATGATTACACACAAATTTCGTAACAAAAAATTTATTGACCTCGTACCGTAGGGGAGGACTTCAAAAGTTAGAGGGCATCTTCGAATATATAGAAATCAAATATTAAATACCACTCAACCGATCGTTTCGAAATTTACACCGTATCTTTGTCTCGGGGTCGTTATGGCACCCTACCCAGAAACCCCTCCTGGGGAGGACCGATTTCATTCAAATTTGATTCATAAAAAGCGGAAATGGATAAAAACACAAATTTGGTTTGGTT